>CAOJBI010283600.1:0-11599 GCA_948277035.1 Euphorbia corollata
TTTTAATATATCATTTTTCAATCAATTAAAACAAAAACACCGCTTCAATTTATTCAAAATCAAGCTCTACGCTTCACATCATTTTTCCAAACACCAAACGAATAAAAAGATTTTTGGAAAAAGCTCGCCCGCCTCACAACTAGACCTATAGTAATACTTATACAATAAACAAGTAACCTTAAGTGATATTAAGGATAACTAATTAAAATTTTAGTTTCATCCTTATAACATCCCGAACCGATAAATATGCACATGTATAACATCAAATTAATATATTTACCATATAAATATTATTTAATCATCATTCTTTCACTTTTTCCACGTATATACTCCAAAAAAAATGTAAATATATATGTATATCAATATCGAAAATTTAGAATTTTTGGGGTGTTACAAATTATAAATATAGTAACGATTACTAATATTATTAAGATAATAAAATTATTGAATTTCATTATAACATAATGACTTTTTTAATTATAATCGTAACATTGATTAATTAGAAAATGTGATATGAGATAAAATATTTATTAATTAAAAATATCATTACTTTTATTATTTATAATTTAATATTAATAATAATTTTAATTCAAATTACAAGATAATATAAAACTACTATTTATTCAACGATAATTATTATTTAAATAATAAAATTACAATTAAATGGGTTTACGTTCTATAACAACCTTTTATTATTAGTGTTATTAAAATTATTTTTTTACTATTAAATTTACATAGTTATTATCATAACTATTGTTTATATTAATAATTATTCACCATAAAATATTATCAAAAATAATTATTAGATACTTGTAAATATTATAAAAAAAAATTATTCACCATAATATATTAGAATTATTTATTTATATTTATAATAATTATAATTAATATTTTTATTAAAACTAGTTCTATTATACTTCGTGTACTTAATTTCATTATTATATATTTTAACAATTAATTAATATCTTTTAATATTATTTTTAATGATTAGTATTGATTATTTATTATTTTCGATAGTTATTGGTTTTATTATAATTTTAATAATTAATGTATTATTATTAAGTTCAGTTAAGTTCAGGTTAATTAAGTTCAATTCAGTTCAGTTAAGTTTAGTTAAGTTCAGTTCAGTTCACATCTATTAAGTTCATTTTAATTCAGTTCAATTCAGTTAAGTTCAGTTCATGTTTAAAAGTTGAAAAGAACATGACCTAAATCTAATATTTTCATTTCTTGTTAACGCTATAGTTGGGTTTGATTTTGCGCTCATTGTTACGAATGCTGATAGAAGGGGTGAAATATTTTTTCAATAAATAAAAAATTGCCTCTTGGGCTTTGTAGGCGCCGCTAATGGAAACAAATAAAATCCACTTCCACTGTGCTCAGCCTACTCAAATGCCAAATGAAGCTACTTAGCATCTAACATGTTCACAATTGCTATCTTAGGTTTACATCAAACAAAAGAGCAGAGTTGTTTAATTCCAATTCATTGAATTGCTCATATTAGTGAATAAATTGTTCATGAATCTAGTTAAAAGTTGTTCAAATTAGAAAATCAAGGCCAAACTCACACATCCTACAGCTGATTTAAATCAAAAAATTCAGTTTTTTTTTTTGACGAAAAAAAATTCAGTTTAGTTCTATAGTGACAATTACAAGATTGAAACAGCGGAGAACCTTGAACATAAACTAGTCGAGACGAAGTAATCGTAATTATCAGTCGAATCTGCAGCATGAGAAGAAGGAATCCGAATAAGGAATTGGTTCCGGGTGGAAAGAAGAAATCGAACAAGATCATGTTAACGTCAACGTTATAAGGGGGTTAGCTGATTAGGATATCCAGAGACAGGTGTAAGAATTTAAAAGGGAAACAGGGATGAGCACAAGAATTCTAGGACCCGTGATTTTAATTCTTATTTCGACCCATTATGGTTACGCATATACTTGGCATTTTCATCCCATCGAATGATTTTTCCTTGTAAATATTGCCTCCTTTCTTTGAATTACATTTAGTATATTCGAATTTTATTTAACCGTGCATTTTCACCCTCAAACTTTAAATACTATATTATTCTAAATAGAGTCGCAAAAATATTTTTAAGGAAACTTATTGTTACAAAAATATATGGAATTGGATTCATGTGGTGGACAGTGAAAATGGTGCAGAGAGAGTGAAGGTACTGTTTGAAGTTTGAACATTTACTAAGAAAAGAATTGTTGTGAAGCATGTGGTTCATAATTGATATTAATCCTCGAGCCGAGGTTTGGTTTGGTTTGGTTTGGTTTTATTATTGTGGTCTGCAGTAAAAGACCATGATTAAGACAAGATCTTCTATCATGTTTCCCAGTCTTCAATCAGGAAAAAACCCAGTTCGTCTCCATATTAATATTGGACTCTTGTACAAAAAATGAGCAACTTCACTTTTGAGATTCACAACTTGTTACGGTTTTCAGTTTCTACTTCTCGTTTCAGTTTTATGGTTGATGATACACATTAATTATACAACTCATGTCCGTTTGCAGTATTTATAAAACTCTGAATTGTTTTTGTTTACACGTGACCCTTAATAAGTTAACCTATATATTGTGTTGGGAATCATTTGTATATTCAAGTGGTTGGTTTATTATATGAAGCATCAATTGGGCATGAAAAGGAAGAACACCCGTATAAAAGATATCAAATAAACCCAAAACTTTACTCTGATATTGTTCAATGATCACCAGCGAAATTAAATCATGAGATTTCACGAAATCGGACAAGATCGGAAAAAGTTAGGTTGCCAGATTGATGCAAGAACGCTGGCATAAAAATTATAATTGTCCACATTATAGAAACAAAAGAACGTAGAGCAGTCACTATCACGGTATCGCTCATGAAAACTGGTATTCATATATAGTATAATATTAGTTTCACACCATAAATCCAAATTTTCTGCTTAACTTACCTTGCAACAAAGCAAATTTTAATCAGGCAAGAAAAACAGAGACCTTAAAACACCAATCCTTTCAAATTTGAAACCAAAAAAATAAAATAAAATTCAAACCTTGATTCAAAACTCGCATGCCACGCATCTATCTCAATCTAAAGACCAATCAATCTAAAGAATTCTTGCCTGAATACGAAGCGCCACCTTCATCTGTTGAAATACAGCTTCCAATTTGGAGCACTTTAGGAAAGCGTTGAGGCTTTCAAATCATTGAATTTTCGCCACTACCTCATTAGCTTCAACTGAAGCAATCAAAGACTGCTTGTAAAAGAAAAAAAAACACGTCATTTACTGAACGGGAACATCCAATCTAATGTGTTCCTCAGCAGTGAACTACTAACTGCAACTATACTCGATCTCATCGCTTTCGCAGAGGTGAACCTTTAACTGCAACCTTCATAGTCTGTGAATCCCTGAAGCAAACAAAGTGCACAATTGTCTTCCCATTGGGATAAACTGCAAACACGCTTGTCCCGATTTTTTTGTTGCACAGAGAGCACATACTATCACCGGTGATCTTCACAACCGTTTTTCTTTGGCTGTACAGTTCATCTTTCACCTGTTCACGAGACCATTTGTTCCCTTATCACAGAAAATTAATGGAAATGCGAAAAGGCATGCGTATGTTATGTTGTGGAAATGAAAACAAAAATAGCAACTACAAATTTTCAACCAATCGATGTAGTAACACCTAGACTTTTAACAAGGCACACTATATCATCCATCAGGAATAATTGATTTAGTAAATGAATGAATAGTTAAAAAAGAAGTTTCTTCTGTAACATTCTAGTTCATTTCACTCATTGCGGCAAGCTTGCGGTAGGATAATGTACAGCCAAGTGAGAAAAATTTCCTAAAGATTTTGAAAGGGAATCTTAAAAAAGAAACAAACTTCTTTATTAAACTGCTCAGGTTGTTTACAGTCCTAGTTTAAGTTTTTGTGGTGTACAACAATATAGGATAGGTTCTGATTAACTGCTCAGGTTTTGAGTTCTGACATAAATTTGGCATCCCAATTTAAAGCTACAAAGTTAAACATATAAACATTAGAAATAGCATATTTCATTGAGAATATATCCTCAACTTAGTTGAAGTTCAATGAAGTAATTTTCTTTGGATTCCAAATAAACAGATCTACAGAGATGCAATTGAAATATAATTTATAGACGCAATGAAGTAAATACCTGGAGGTTCTCGCTTTGTCTTAAGCTCTTGATAACTGAGAGATTCCGGTATGCTTCACTGGATTTTCTCATAAGAGGTCCAAGGAAAGGGAGCAAATTCTACATAGGAAAGACATAAGAAACCATCAGTCTGGAATGTAGATAATTTGATTTAAAGAAGAGCAAAATGACAAAAATACTTGATTACAGCATACTATGAGAGAACAAGGGAAGAGAACTCAATCTGTTCAATAAGAATTTTACACCTTAGTTGCCAAAATAATAATGTCAAAATCTTAATTATCAAAAAGTAGGTATCTTAGTCAGGAAAAAGAACAATAATCATGATCTAATAAGATGGAAACGACTTTAAGCCCCAAGCTGGTGTGATTATAAAATTAGTGACTATACTTGATAAAATTTGTCATTTTGGCCCATGTGTTTACCCATTTCACCTTTATTTTTAATTTTTAACAAGATTTGGCCCTTCAGAAACAGTTCATTATTTACCATTTATTAGGCGTGCCATTGCACAACTGGATAAAATAGTTTACCTACAAGCTGGTGCAAGTAATATATTGCATTCGAAAATGTCCATGCCAGATTTTGTGAAAATTAAAACACTGAAGTGACATTGTCGAGTATTGGGGGTCAAATTATATTTTTTGCCTGTTATGATTTGTAACATAGATGTCAGGAAAATGAGCACGAAATTCTGTAATGTCCATTCAGACAGAGTGCATTTCATACCTGTAATTTTGTTTCCTTGGGCAAAAGTTTGATTGCCTGAGCTCCGTTTATCCTATCCCATCTTTTACCCAACAAGTCAAGGACCTCGTCAAGCATAATAGTGGAGCCTCCTTCCTCGCTAAATTCATCCGCATCATCACTCCTGCCACTGTCAGTGCCACTAAGATTGAAACGCAGGTCCTCTGCCCCCTCAATTGCAGCAATTTTCTTAGCTCCACGACCTCCTTTAGCTTTAACTGATATCCCAGTCCCGGAGCTAACCTTAGGAATTAATGAATCCTGAGAAGATACTACATTTGTAATTCTCTTTTCGAAGTTCTTGATTGTCCTTCGGGGATTCAGATAAATTTGCAACAGAGTGAGGTATATATTGCCTGAAGACTTTCCAGATTGTTGATGAGCTGATGACTCGTATACTCGATCACAATAGGACAAGGCTAGTTCAGGAGCAAGAAGCTGAAAAGTACAAATGGCCATTCCTTTAAACCAAAAAATGAATCATACATATATTATGCAGAGAAATCAAACTCCTATATGATAGAATTTTAGTGTTGGATACACTAAAACAAACAGGAAAATTAAGGGTCATGCAGGACAATAAAGAATAATAGTTGACCGTACTGGGCAAAATTTGTTGAATTCGCCTCTGCAATTGGCACAATTTGCCTTGTAAGGCCCTCCACAACATATTTTACATATAGTTGGCCAATGCAGTTTAAATTATCACAAGATGTTATGTTGATGGATGCTTCCAGAGAAATGCACTGTGACATGATTGGAGGAAACAAGTATGTCCTAATCTCGAGCCTTTAAACATTGTACATAACAGAGTGCTAACAGAACCATTAGTCAATCGTCAAATGTTGAGAAAACTTAAATCTATGGACAAATTATGTCAAGAACTGAAGTACAATTACAATAACTAAAAAATTATGCCAAATTATATGTTCTTCTATACTGAATTAACCATTTGTATCACAATCTTGCAATTTGTGATAACTATGGAAATCATAAAATCGCAGTATCATTTCCATAGTTTTGATTCCATAGCGAATATATCACCATTTCACGTGAATCTCACCGGAACATACCTTATGAACATAAAGAGACAGGGCTAGCTCATGTTGATTCATTTTCCCCAGTATAATTGCACGCTCTTCATACAGTGCATCTGCTGGAAGACGTTTCAACAAAGTCTCTGGGTTATAACCAGAGATACACTCCAAGGCAGACAATAATTTCTTTCTGGTCGGGGAATAAACTTTCTCGTCCCATTTTTGTTGAGCAATAAGATAGGCATACCATTCAAGTACTTCTGAAAGATATATTTGCACCTGCCACATATAGAACCTAAAAGTAAAGCCATAACTTTCCCATTTTGCAGCAGTGCCAGAGTGAAAATTCACGTCTAGCACAACTAATCATTTTGTGTAGATGGAGTTATTCAATATATATGAAGAGGATGTAATGAATGAACCATACAACTAAATAAAAGTGCCCTTTACCATTTCATTCTGCAAATTTCCTGAAATCCCATTCTCATTCATTGTAAGCATGAGTTCCAAATATCTTCCCTGCATACTAGGAGCATGCTGCTTCAGATAAGAGTTAACCAAGTCGGCAGGAATATTTCCCGACAAAAAAAGCTCAATAGTTTGTGTTGGACAGCTTTCAAGAACAAGCATCGAGTACTCCAGGACAAGCATGGGATCTGTCCCGCAAAGTGGCTGCATAAAATTTGATTTAGAAATTGGTCAACTCTGATTCTAACCAATCAAGATATGACCCGTCTTTTAAGAATGTTGGACTCAGATAACCTTTGTACATGGCGCAAGAATAAATATTATTTTTTAATGTACCTAATGGTGAAGTCAAACAGAAAAACATACTGAAAAGAGCATGCTTAGATTAACTGGAAAAACTTTCATCTGCTTAAATGCTTGGGAAATGAACAACGCATGTCAAAATTACCCATCATTCATCCAAATCCGATATTATCAGTCAATTTTACTCAATGAAAAAAGGTTTGTATCAAATAAAACATATACTTCAACTTTCATGTCTTAAAAACTTTGGCCCTGAGGAAACTAAGTTTAAAAAGTGCAAGGAGAAAGCCACAACAGAGTCCAAACAAGATTAGCACCCATTTCATTCTTAGATATTAAAGTCAATAGCTGTAAGAAGTGCTAGAAAGCCTACTTTTTATTTCAAAATTCAAATTTTTCTTCCATGTAATTTGCAATCCAACTCTAAATTGAAACACTATTGGAGATGGCTGACAAAATAAGAAAGCTACCTTGAGATATTCAATAATTGATTCGGGCTTAAACTTTGAGCTAAGTTCAGCTTGTGATTTTGAATCTTCAACTAATCTATGTAAAAGCTTAAGAGCTTCGTGGTGCATAGAATTGGACTTATAAAGTTCCAATAAGACGGCATGATGATTTCCTTTTTGAAGAATCTCCTCACAGATCTTCAGGTCACAATAGTTAATACCTTTGAGCAACTCTAAAGCTGCAAAAGACTGTCCGGTAAGAAGAAGAGCTTGAAGTAGAGCCGTGTCTAGTATTGCTGCCATTTCTCTAGCACCCGAGTTGATATTACTGTTACCACGCCCCTAAGCAGTGAAAGCAAAACATGTTGTTAGACAATATTTTAGCGAATGAAATCAACTCATATGTATTCTGTTTCTAATTAGAATGTTTGTTAAAAAGATACGCACACTAGTGTACCAACATGCCTTAAATTGAAAAAACAAATTTGATGTTATGTATGAAGTATAAAAAACGAGATAAATGTCTCTCCTAAGCTTGAGGAACCAAACTTCATGGAACTAGTAAGCAAAATTTTGGTATTTATTCGATCCATCTAAATACCAATGCCCCTACTGTCAGGAAAACATTGCTTTTAGCTCTAGTATTTGGCAAAATTTTCACTTTTCACAAATCCCGTGTACAAAATGAATGTAATCAAACTATATAAGTTCCTTTAAGTAACGGGTACCAATCTGTGAATGTCAAGCGCGACTAATCACTCCACTGAGGTGTAAAGTTGAAAATAAAAACAAAAGTACGGCAAAATCAAATCTCAGGGGTTTGGTCAAGCACAGGGACCAAAAGTATTGTTTTGCCCCTTGAAACATATTCAGTTGCTTTTTGCTGGTTCCTCTCACTCTCACGCACAAGGCCAAAGGAGCATATATTTGCATCATATAAATCAAAAGAGGGCATTTTACCTTGTTTGATTTCTTAAACCTATTAGAATCATAAGGTCCAAAATTATCAGCAACAACATCTAAAACAGCTTCTTCTGTTCCCTCGGCAGTGGCCTTCTCAATTATACTGTATCTCTTCTTCTGCAAGAACTTAATGAGAGCCATTAGTGTATTATGATTCATTTTCTTGGATTCAAGGGCTGCATGCTCATCAAAGTCACTAAACTGTGATGGAAGAGATGATTCCATATCATCTGACATTCCAGAAGAAGCTCGTGAGAGATGTGGAGGATCTGAAGATATGTCCAACAGCTTTTCTGTTTCAGGAACCATGGATGTCTTCGGAAGAATAATTGAGGGATATAAGGATAGCACATAGGTGATATCCACTTGAGATGCTAAAAATTGTTCCATAGCATCCTCATAGCTCCCGTTATCAAAAAGATAGTGTGCGTATCTACAAGACAGCAACATAAACTTTATACGTGGAAGAGTATCAAGTAAATATACAAAGGTCTCAAATGTAAGTTGTTTAATAATAATAATAATAATAATAATAATAATAATAATAATAATAAACTTCAACTTTATTTTGTAACAAGAGAGAGTTGACAAAAAAATCCAATTTCTACTCCAAACTACTGAAATATTTATGCTAAATTATAGTTTTATACAACTCTGGTCATATGTTTGACAGGTTTATTATCCATGTAAACTTAAGACAAGAAAATTTGTGCTCATAATAGAAGAATATTTTATAGGTACTCAAAATAGGCACTTCAATTCATTTTATATTAGCTATTACAAATCACTCTATTATTTAGTTATAGTTTTTCAAGTCAGAACATCACAAGTTTCCGTAAAAAATGGAGTTTTTCTAACAGATTAGAAAAAGTTTTGAGTTTTTTATATTCAAATGAGGTTGATGAGCTAAACAGTGAAACACTCCAAGTTAGAGGGCTACTGGCAAATTCACCCCCAAATGCAGTGCAAGAAAAATTTAATTTAAATAATCTAAAAAATTCACGGTCATAATCTCAAACAGAATCAATTACCTAATATGAATTGATCCCTCCTTGGCTGCTCGAAGACTTGAATCCTCTGGTGGAAGAAGCTTGCACAAGGCCAATGCTTCATCAAAATTCCCAGATGCTGTTAGTTGTACAATCTGCAATGTAAAAACAAACTTACTTCTATTTCCAGAGAACAATACATTATGAAGGTTACAATAAAATCATAAATAACTCAATAACAGATGGAATATTCTGATAAAATAAAACCTCGTGTCTGTTTAAAATTAAAAGAACAGTCAAATCCTGAATCTAAGAGTAAATATCTTACCTGGGCGCCAAGAGGAACTGGGAAGAGCCCAAAAAGAGACTTGTCTAATGCAACAATTACTGCATTGCTGCTTTGAATAAGATGACGGACATTTTGAAGGACAACTGTCTGTATCAATGGATATGGAACCCGTAGAGACCTTATCTGATAAAGCAAACGGCAAATGAAAATGCAGCTCTTTAGAAATGGGTAAAAAATGAAAAGGAAAAACAAATATCTAAATATGCCAAACGACTAGCTACCTCAACACGTCTAGGAAGCAGAGCAATTGCATATGGTTTTTGAATGACAATAGCAGAAGGGGCTTCCGACCAACAAATCCTCTCGGCTTGAAGAAGCTTCCCATTCTGGTCCACAAAGACCCCGATGTTCTCCTAAGGCATGAATAATATTAATTATCTGGTTCTCTCCTTGCATTACCTTTTGGTTGGTTGGAAGAATAAATCGAATCCACTAATTAAGCATGCATTTCATTTTCAACATATTTGTTAACTCAAACCTTAACTATCAGACATCAATATTGAGAAACATTATCATTCCACGAGCCAATAAAATGAATGACATATCTAGAAGCACACTAGAGAGCTTCAATACAAATAGAAAGAAAAAACCTAACATTGGTTTAAGAATATTATATTTATCATCTAAAGTATAAAGTATACTATGAAAAATAAATATACACAGGTACATATGTTGTGTAAAATTTAAGTATTTGTAAGAGATTAAATAAGTTTAAAAATACATAACACCGTGATTCATGAAGTCAAAATATAATTTTAAGTTTGAAAATCAGCTTAGGCTTGTCAAAAATTTAATTAATATGTTCAGCTAAAGCTCGATTAAACAAATCTCGATTAAGCTAGATTAAAACAAAGCTCGAGTTAGGCTCCAGCTCGGCTCGACTCAAACTCAGTTTGACCAAGCTCGGATCGAGTTCATTAAAGATTTAAAGGAACAAAGCTGAATAGTCAGAGTTCGAGCTCGGCTTGGCTCGTTTACCGCCCTAAACATGAATCACTTTAAGAAAAAAAGCTATTGCATTCGCACTGGAACTCATTTCCTTAATCCAGATAGCTGCTCAAAGTTAGAAATAAACGGAAGTCAAGCAGTTGAGCAGGCAAACTCAAACTAGCAGAAAAACACTCCCATATTCAATTCTTTCTTTGTTATTTAATATTAGAAAGCATTTGAAATAAATGAAACTCCACAGATTATAGGAAATGCATCTCTTATTTTAAACTCACAATTCCAGCAAATATTGTTTCCTGTCCGTATTTCAAATTTCTGAATGTCACTATATTCAGATTTCAGAATGAATTATATGAAACTTAGTTAATTTGCAAAATGCTTTTCAAAAATATATATTGGATGGGTGTTACATACTCTCTCTCCTGAACACATTACGCCTACAAATTAATAATTATCGAGCAAGTTGTTACACAGACAATAAAATTCTTTTGAATAATAATTTATCAGAATCAAATTTACTTGTTTCAAGGAAGAATATATAGGTTCTCTGTTGACATAAAACATCATACAAATTTCAGGGGCTTTTAAACATGTAACTCAACGGCACAGCAAATATGTTCACTTTTACCTTTGGCGTAAACATAATCTAACCAGTAGATGGCAGTTTCAAAACATCACGGAAGAAGATATAAGAATAAAGAAAATTATTACCAATGTAATGAGCAAAACAACTTTACCTCACTCACATGGATGTACTTCAAGAATGCAGCAATGCATGAAAATTTGATCAGTAATGTGTAACGGAAACATGAATATACCATACCTTTCCAAGAAGAAGCTCCCCAGAAGGAAGAGAGACCACCAAAGGAGGTGCCAGTCTCCCAGAAGGAAATACCTCAGCCATTGCACCATTGCTAGCATTCAGGATCACATATTCCTTTCTAATCCCCAGACAAATATTTTCCCCACACCAAGACATTGACTTCACAGTATCTGGAACGCCAAATTCTCTTACCTCCACAAAGCCTCTTCCACCTAACACAATGTAAAAAAAAAAAAAAAAACAAAACAAAACTTCAGCTGCGCTGGATATTATAACGCTTGCAATATATTCAGCAACATTTTGCAATTGGAGCTTCAATTGCAATGAAGAAAAAGAAATCAGGGCAATTACCATC
>CAOJBI010284305.1:0-11876 GCA_948277035.1 Euphorbia corollata
TTTTCCTTTTTGCATCTTGGCCACTTTCACGTGACTATGCTGTTTGGATGCCAGAGTGATATATGTCGATCTTTCAATTATCTTATCTGATTAATCAATTTTTGCAACTCCTTAAAAACTGTAGTAAATCTTTGTCATTGGTACAACATCCTCGAATCTTTATTTGCATTTTAGCATGGCAGATAGTTTTGATTGTCTCGAATCTTCTCCTGTTTGTTGACAAATGCTGTTTTTTTTCTAGGTTTCCGAAGATGGCAATTCACCATTCACCTATGTTATTGTTGACAACCAAACGTAATGCTTCTTGCTAATTTCTCTCATTCTCTCTACTTGTGGTGCAGACTTTAGTCTTCGAGTCTTTCAAAAAATCTAAATGAAGTGTTATATTAAAACAGAAAAGGTGTCTGGGTTGCAATAATATTTATCTTCTATAGGTTCATACTCCATTTAGCTCCTTGTTCATTAGATATATATCAAGATTTTTAAGAAAAAGAGGAAAATGGCTCATTTTTTACCAATGTCGTAATAAAAAGGTTAATGGCGAATTGGTGATTCAATATTCAACAATTAATTGTGGTCTACATTTACGTTTATAGGTTTCTACTGAAAAAAAGAGATCTGCAATCTTGCTTGCTCATAAAAAGGAATGATAAAAGTTCTGTTAGTTTGAGTTCGGATTTGGTTATCAAGAGATTATTGGGAGTTGGAAATTAGGATTGATCACATTGGACACCTATTTATATGTTCCCTTTTTAGGCTTCTTTTAATTGTTTCCTGATATGAAGTTTATTAGTTCACTGAGTTTTATCTGACAACTTTCTTTTTTCTGTGGCTTACTATTTGAGTTGAGTACTTAAATTATCATGGAGATTATAGACATCCTTTTGGACTTTTGTATGCAGATTCCAAATAATTATTTCTTGATATTATCGGCCTTTTTCTGATCATTTTATGTGATATTTTCAGGAAAACTAGAACATGTATTCATACACCAGGACATCCTCCCATAATACTAGATGATTTGCCTCAATCTAGCTTGTTAGCGGCATTGGATGGAGTAAGAGTTGTATATTCTGATGGAAGATTACCTGAAATTGCTCTAGTTGTAGCACAAGAGGTAAAAGTTTCATCGTATTCAATTGCTTTACTTTTGTGGTTGTTTGTAAGTTTCTATTCATCAATTATATTTCGTCTAAGTCTAACAGTAGCAATATTATGATTGATTCATTTCCTCTCATTTGATCACACTAAATACCTTGTAATTTCTTTTATATTCTTGGTTGAGTTGATCATAAAAGAAATTTTATGCCTTGGCTGATTTCTTACAAAATCAATTAAGTGAAATTAAAAAGAAACTATAATGATTTAGTTCAGTTGATTATTTGGTTTGAGTTCTTGTCAGCTCGACAAAAAACTAGAGTAGACCTTTTAAATTGGTCCTTCTAAAATATAATATAATCTTTTATTATAATATAGAGGCGAGGTACTTTGACACTAAAGCCCCAGAGGGTAATACAAATAAAGCCCCAGAGGGTAATAGAAAAGGCAAGGCTACCCCTTACTGGGGAGTAGGAGAGGTGATATCTTTGAAACTCTGTTTTCCTGTTAAAAAGCAACAGTATCTCTTAATCCCCAGGGTAATATAATAGAAAAAGCAAATGAAGCCTGCTCTATCCTAGGTGGTAGGGCATGTGATCTTACGAAAGCAAGCTTGCTGTCAAAATAGAAGAGAAGACAGGGGGTTGAAGTTGGGCTGGAAGGTTTTTTCTTTGTCTAGAGGTGCCAAAACAGGCCTGCAGATGGCCATACAGAACATATTTGTGTCTGTACGTGCATATACATGTATGTGGCTAGTAATTCTTAATGTGCGCTCATCTCCCCCATGTGGGAGAAAGTGGCACCTCTCCCTCCGCTCACTACCTTCTAAATCTTTAGTCAAAATATTGTGTTTGTAACGACTCTCAGTTCAAGATGTCAGTTTAATTGTTGAAGACGTGAAGTGCTCGCCTGTAAGCCTTAAAAGCTAAATTTTGGTGTTACAGTTTTGTTCTGCAAATTGGTAACTTTTCAACAGCAGGATCAATTATTATTTTATTTTATCAATGACTAAGATGTAACATCAAAACATTTTTTTATTATTCTGATCAGTGCAGGCAGCTCACCAGGGTATTCCTATTTTGATTGACGCAGAACGGAAAAGGGAAGGATTGGATGACCTTCTTCAATTAGCTAGTTATGTTGTTTGTTCTGCGAAATTTCCACAGGCAAGTCAAGTATTATTGGTGATTATTTTTTCATAGTTGACTGCCTTTGATAGGGATCATTTGATATTTTAGTGCAGACCCTTGTGTGGTCAAATCCCCTATATTCCTGGCCTCAGCCCTCTCAAACTAAACTAACATTACTCTTGTGGGGTTTCTGAGACCATTATTTTCCTTCATTCTACTCCCAGTATGCATCCTCTAGCTGCTGAAAAGAGCTTCTTAAACATTCTTTACTGAATACATCCATAAATTGCAGGCTTGGACAGAAGCATCATCAATTCCAAGTGCACTTGTTTCTATGCTTTTAAGAATGCCCCACATTGAATTTGTGATTGTCACCTTGGGTGAAGATGGATGTGTAATGCTTCAGCGAAGTACAAGCGGTGAGTTTGTGGTTTATTATCTCATAATGATAGGAGTATCTTATCCTGGCTCATTAATTCTCTCATATAATTTGACATTTTTAGGTTTTTACTTTTTTTCGCAAATATCATTATGTTATTTTTCCTGTCAGAGGCTCTTGGATCGGATGAAGCAGATGTAGATAATTTATTAGAATCACTAAAGAGGAAAAAGGATGATACAATTGCAACCCCAACATGTCTGTCTTCGGTAATTTACTTGAATTGAGAATGTCCTTCCCTGTCTTTGTCTGTTTAGGAAGCCTCAAATGTATGTGGATCTGTCGCATTATTTCTTTTTTGGAGTAAGGATAGCTGCTGAATATGCATTCCGGGTCTAACAGGAGACGCATATTCTTATTGAAACAGCTAATTTTTAATGTGTTTAGTCTTTAGTGTTTTAAAAGAATCATATTTTCTTATATATATTAATATATATATATATATATATAAGGTCAACAAAGTGGCGGATTTTATATTTTCCATGGCAATTATATGGTTCAATATGTTCTCTTTTCAGCCGCTGGCAAAGCTACACGCAGATGGGATAGGAGCAGTGAATGGAAGGTTATATTTAGGAACGGCTGAGAAGATACCTCCACAAGAACTTATTGATAGCACTGGTGCTGGGGATGCCTTTATTGGAGCCGTTCTCTACGGTATGAGTTTAACAATGCATTCTCGTTTATGCGTTTCATAAGTTGGTTTATCATATAGCACAGCGTTTTGTATGCAATTATCATTCCATATCAAGATTCTAGATGGCAAGATATGTCTCTATTGCTAATAGCCTAATATTTGACAATTGACAGCAAGTACCTCTATTCATCAACAGAATTGATCTTGATACAAGATCAGGATTTTCTGAAACTGCGAAAATGAGTATGAGTATTGTGACCAATTTGACTTGTATCATAGAACTTGACATAACTCGAGTCCTTGATGGCATTTCCATCATATATTTTAAACAATTTCCTCTACTATTAATCCCAGCAACTTATAAGTTATGATTTGAACAATAACCTCTGAAGAGTTAATAGCTAATTTTTCTTAGTTCATCGTTGTGTAGCTATCTGTGCCGACATGCCACCAGAGAAAATGTTGCCATTCGCTGCAAAAGTGGTAAGTTAAGCACATTTCAGTGCGAACTTTTAAACAAGTTGATTATAAGCTGTTGTGATGTAGAGTTGATTGCAGGCTGCTGCTGGGTGCAGAGAGTTGGGAGCTCGAACTGGCCTTCCGCACCGTTCACAGGTGGCTTCTTTTCTACATTGACAGTGAGTCAATGAGAGTACTTGATTATACATTCATTATATACTTTGCTTCAACCAGCAAAAATATTGTATTGTAGTTTTCTTCATTGCCCCAAATAAAGAAAATTTCATAATTTGAGATATTTTTGTTGCTCATAATTAATCTTGTTTCCAAAACATACACTCAGGGTTCGTTTGGTTTGGTTGACATAATGGTTTTCCGTGTAATAGGGAGATAAACGAACGAAAAAATGTTAGAAATGGTAGACCATTTATATAGAATGCTTAAAACGGATGGAATAGTCATTCCTAGCTATCATACATATCATGGAATAACTATTCCTCCTCTCGGTAAGGAATAGTTATTCCATGAAATGTATGATAGTTAAGAATAGCTATTCCATCCGTTTTAAAGATTCTATACAAATACTTTACATTTTTCCATTCATTTTTCATTTTTCTCATATTCCACGAAATAGTCATTCCGTCAACCAAACGAGTCCTCGTTGTTTTATGCTTAACTCGGAAAATTACACATAGCTAGGAAGAAATGTACAATGCATTTGGAAGAAATTAGTTTTCAACTTTTTATCATTTATAAGAAGAAAGATTTGGAAACGCCTCTCCACTCCTCCGGGGTTGGGTAGGAGAATAGAAATGCTAAGTAGCTGATAGGGCACGAGTGAGCGTTGATAACCAGACTCACATTCTACGCGGCTAAGCAAACCGGGGAGTTGAAGCCAAAAGTAAAATAATGTTCAAAAGGCTCGAGACCTGAAGTCTTTAGTCCAAAGCAACTGCTATGAATGTATGAATATGGTTATTATACAGCTACTCTCAAGACAGTATCAATGCTATCTGGATGATCTTCTTTAAGTTATTATTCGTAATCGTAGTTGTTAGTTCCGGGCCAACCATGGCCAGAATGTTTGCAATTGTCAAATTATTTAATCAACCGTAACAAATTTCCAGACATGTTGAGACAGTATAGACAAAAATTACATTTTATATGGTCTGTGGAAAATGAGAAGACACGTTTTATAAATCTGAGGTCTAATTCATCAACCCTTTAAACTTTGACAATGCCTTCATAGCTAACTCAATTTTGAAAAACTGTACCGCATGATTTTTTCTGTTCTTCTAAACCACTTTTGGCCAAGATGTGCCACACCCGTTACCACATATTAAGTTGGAAAAATGAAATCTATATTAACTTAGAAGTTCCATGAAAGTACTTGGAACAAAAATCACTCACTGCTGTAACTTCTCCCCTTTACTTTTTTTGTTGGAAATAATTGCATAAGTTGAATGGACGGTGCAGCTGGAGTTTGTAATCTGATGGAGTTAGGCGATGTCAGAGAGAACAACGGTGGCTGGAGGTTGACGGTACGAAGAAGGAAAAAAAAGAAAGTGCAATTTCCACTCTTTTGTCCTATCAGCTGCCACGAGGGACTTAAATGGTACACTTTTGTAAAGATAATATAGCTACGAGATTATTCTCAAAGTTCAGGAAACACACGGGACTTTTTAAATCAAGTTGAAACACTTTATGATGCATTAAGCTTAATGGTTGTATCATAATGTTCAAAAGTCGGAGAAATATTTAAAACTTTTCCCAACTACAAGGCTATTAACAAAAATAATGTCAAATGGAAATAGATTTTCCTACAATAGGTTGCATATATTTGGATTTTTTCCTGGTAAACCACATGCATGGGCATATCTGAACATGTAATAAGACATATGGGCAACTCAAATTGCCATTTTTATCGACGCAACCGTATTATAGTCTTCTGTTGCATACATCGATGAAGCGAGGCTTCGCATTAGAATGATCATATCATTTGCAGATGGAGATCAGCTGCCTGCTGAGCTAACTCCACCACCATAGCTTCATCAAAGAATTTGTTTATGCTCACGTCTTCACTCATTCCCTGGATTTTCGATTTTGAATTCAAGCATTACCAACTAGTCATGAGTTTCTAGGCCAGAAGCCACGGTGATTATTACAATCTTGACCAATTATATACCAGCTTAATACATCCGTGGTTACCTGAACTTTTCTCAAAAAAACCTTCTGCCCCTTACTTTCCAAGTGACTCTATAGCTTCCTTAACTTTTAAAAAGTGCACCGCTTTGCTTCTTATAAGCCATGTGTCAGCTCTTGATTGGAAAGAGAATAAAAAACGATATCTTTGAAAAATCAAACCAACCATAAACTGACACGTGGTGTTGAGGAGCAAAGTGTGGTGCACTTTTTGAAAGTTGAGGAGCTGCAAGGTCACTATGAAAGTTCAAGGGGCTGTGGTTTATTTCGACAATTTCATGTACCTACTTATGCATAAAGCCATTACATATGTAGTATGAAGGACATGTAGCGAGAATGAAAGATAGAATGTTGGCTAACCTTGCGACGCCTTGTCTTCACCATAAACTCACGAGCAAGATGCTGGATTGGTGCAGGCTCGAGTGGCCGCAAAACTATGCTCTTGTCAAGGGGATCACCGGGGACTATAGCCCAGTGATCAAACACAGAGAGGCAAAATGCCTGTCCTTGGGTATGGTACCTCAAGTCCGTCTCAAAACCAAATGACTCTATCACAGGTAGAAATGCCTGAAATGAAGTTTCAAAAGTGAAAGAAAACAAAGTTTGAGCAAGCATTCGCTTAACAATGAACACAAGATTGTAACTAAAAGCCACAACTAGTATAACAAATGAACAAAAATTTTGCAGGAATAAGACATTTTAGCCATATACGAAAGGTAGTAATTAAACAAATGGACAAGGATTTAGTAAGCAACAACGGTGAAAGACTGAACAAACTGAGACACCATTTGAGATTGCACATATGATAAAGAAACTATACACTTCAATTTGGTTATAAAAAACAACAAAACTTCAAGTCGGATTACAAAAAATTTAAACCAGTAATAATTATTATTTAGTTATTCTCCTCAAACTAGTCCAGGAAATTGATAAGCAACAGAAACTTAGTCATCAAACCTTAACAATGTAAGCAGGAGTCCCAGGCTGAGGAATATCAGCTGTAACGTGTCCACGTCTGCGAGATAACACGGTATAAATTGCAGAAAGGCAATCTATTGGTGTTTGAATCTGAAACAAGATTCTTAAATTAATAGCTTATCCAAAGAAAAGCAACCGAATTTATTAACTTCCATCAGATATTCGTGTGAGTTGTAAACTAAAGTAGAACATGTACCTCCACATAGTAGACTGGCTCCATAAGTCGAGGGGTTGCCATCAGAAAAGCTGAATAGGCTACACGTCGAGCTGTGGGGATAATTTGACCAGATCCTCTATGTAGAGGTTCTGGTGCTATCCTAGCATCGACGATTTTAAACTTAACATTTCTGATTGGTTCATCACAAAGCGGACCTTCTCGTGCACCCCACTGAAAGCTGATGAACAACAAACAATTAAGAATTGCAAAATTCAAGTTAGAGTGACGGGAACTAGCAAAGATAATTCTTCATTTACCCTTGGACGATGGAATCCTTGACAGCACCCAGCAATCCTTTATCAACTTCAGTAGGAAGTGTATCATCTAACAAAATGTTAGGTCCCTACACGTATCAAATTTGTGAACACAAATGCAAAGGTTGGATGTTGAACTGTTGCATTTTGACATGATCACATGTTCACACATTCCAATATCACACAGCTAAGATTGGAAAGGATAATTTGAAAAAGATAATAAAACAAGATCTTGATCAGTAATTGTAAAGCACATAAAGTACCTGCTTATCAGGACCAAATGCCCAAATGGATCGTGCAGCCAGCAAATCCCAGTCATATTTTGTCTTGAAGAAGTCACCAAGAGCTTTCCTGTTCCAATCAGTGCTAACAACACCATTCTCAATGTCTTCGGCAAGCCCTTTCTCCAAAGGTTCAGCAATCTAGAATGGAAAATATGGATAATACATCCCAATATAATAAAAATAACAAAATAAATCCCAGAGTCTCCTCATTGAGACTGCAAGAAAACATATTATATCCATACCATAGTTATTTTATTCTTCTTGTTGGGTGTTTCAGCAAAACATTTCATCGAGGAGGACTCCACCACTGTTTCACAAAACGAGACTACAGGATCTGCAACCTACAAAGGGAACACATGATAGAATAAACAAACTGAAAGTGGGGAAAAGTTGTAAGAGAATAACAAAAATACATAATTGAATGAGAAGATGGGGGAATACCTTGACTTCAACTTCAGAATACAATTCTCTAAGATCCTTCATTATAGAATCCAAATATAGTTCTCCAGTGCCCAAAATAGTATGCTCTCCAGATTCCTCGACTTTGGTAATAGCTAGAGGATAGCTTTTACTGATTTTCCTAAGACCCTCCACCATTTTCGGCAGCTCACTTGGATTTAGAGGCTCTGTAGCAGTTTTTACCACTGGAAGAGTATTGAACTGGAGAGGCCTGAATATGTATACATCTTCTTGCTCATATTTCTCGTTACAAAGTGTTGCTGTTTTCATGATTGAAGCATCCACACCTTCAATCAGGACCCAAGATCCAGGAGGTGCCATGCTTATAGGTATTCTATACCGAGCTTGATATACCCATAGTTTTGTCACTTCTTTTACAGTCATATCCTCCTCATCATCAGGTGAATAGCCTTCTCCCAATACTCTTACAGATTGCCCTGTCATTATTTGACCACTGTAAACCCTGCCAAAAGCATCAAAGGAACTGCAATCGGACTTGGGATACATTTTGGTCACATTAACCATCAAGGGACCAGAAGGATCACACTCTACCATGGCATTGTAAATCAATGAGTCTTTGGGCCCTGTATATATATGCTCAACCTTCTTAGCTGCAGCACTCTTAGCAGAAGGGATATGCTGAACAAGCATATCAGTGAAGCCTGAGGCTGATCCAAAAACACTACTACATGCCAGCCTTAGCAAAGGCCTCACGTTTAATTTATAAGCAGCATTTGGAAGAGTGACACCGAGCTCAGCAAGAGTAGCCTCCACACTCTTTTTATGCTCCCCAATCACTTGACTATATATTTTGTAGAGGGGTTCCAGTACAAATTGAACAAATGATCTCTCCCCTCCACTTGCAGGGGGCTTCTTTTTGAAAGTCCTGGTATCTGGATGATAATACATATCTCCCCAAAGACGAGTGGCAAACTTGTCAGCATCAAATGGGATGCCATGGAGTTTGAGATATAGCTTAGCAAAAGATTGCAAAGTAAAGGACCATCCAGCTGAACCACTGGCAAAACAAACATTTCCAGCAGCTGGGTCTATGATTTGGACATTTCCAGCAGTTGAAGAGGCTGCAGTTATGTGGTTATTCAGGACTTCCAGGGTATGTCTGAGCTTATGATAAGCATCCTTTGGGGGCAACTTAAGTTCTGTTATCAGTCTGTCAACCTTAAATGAAAAAATAAAATAGGTTATAAAAAATTATGATAGATAATAAGGGAGGTCAAAAGAAAGGACAGCTGATAGAGGTTACTTTATTGATCACGACTACAATAGGCAGTCGCTCCTGGATCGCATGGCGTATGGCCCTCTCAGTGTTTACCTGCATAATCAGAATGCCAAAATGAAACAACAAGAACATGTTCAAACACATTACAAATCAATTTGTATCAATGTATTGGCAATCGATTGCCGCAGTTATTCGTCTAAATGTAGCCAACCGGTCTCAGAGTTTAGTTTTTGTAAGTATACATGCATATGAGTATCCATTATTCATAGACAATCAAATTTGCTTATATAATGTATATTTCTCTAGCAGAACAGTAAAACTGAAGCAATTTCCTTTTAGCCTACTTGTGCGATGAAATACAAATCTACCAAAAACAACTACAGGCCAACAAAGACACTCACCATAACTCCTTCTGCTGCATCCACAATCAAAACAGCACCATCAGCCAGTCTGAGAGCAGCAGTCATTTCATCGGAGAAATTGACATGACCAGGGGTATCCATGATGTTACATAGATAAGATTTTGAATTGCTATCTTCAAGGACAAGAGACATCGGGACTGTCTTGATGGATATCCTTCTTTCTTGCTCATCAATTCTAGTATCAGTGTATCTCACGTGCTTCTCACTATTTGAATCGAATGTAGGCATGTGATGTGTTTGCTCAACCAACATATCCATGAATATTGTTTTCCCGTGTTGTAGGTGGCCCACAAGAGCCACATTGCGAACCAAAGAGGGATTAGACATGAGACCAACAAGAAATTGAGTGGATACATAGGTTGAGGAATCCTTAACCCCAACCTCAAACTTGATGTTCCTAACAGGCTTAATTATAGGTTGCTCAAGCGGCTGCTCATCTTCATCCATAACTAATGTTTCGACATCTTCACCATAAACCTCTTCAGCAGTCGGATAATATTTCTTATCCTCAGCAAGCACAATCTGATTGTCCATATCAACATCGTTTGAGGTAGTAAGCCACCCATTGGAAGCATTCATTGCCTCCTCGTCATCAGATGCATCCTCGTCTTCTTGAGGGTTGTCTGGGAGTTCTTCATCTTCTTCATCCCTATCACTCTCTTGGTCCGACTCGATTTCAGGACCAATGTAGTTTCCAAACTCATCATATAGATTTTCATCCATGCTGTCTCACACCTGCAGAAATTTTCAAGCAATTAGTAACTTCACCGAAAACTAAACATTAACAACGACACTGCTAGTTACCACTTCACTTTTGCTTTAATACACTGGAACACGACAAGGAATAGAAAAATACCTAAGCAAACCTAATGTTTTCAATTATACAGCTCCAAAAAGAAAAGCGGCCACTTGAATAACTAGCCTTTGCTCTTGCCGCTACCAAAAAAAAAAAAAGTTCTACTCTCATAAACCTAGATTCGAGTGACATTTCCTAGCTCTGTGCTGCTAGTGTGAGCTCAATGAGGTAAGAAGTATTTCGGAGAAACAATAAAATTGAGTATATCATGGGCAGCTAAAGTTAGGGTTAGTAGACAGTGAATTAGGTTACCTGAAGCGAATAAGGAGGACAGAATGCAGCGGAGGAGGTTACGTAGCCGACTTAGGAGGAGGAGGAAGAAAGGCCGAGCTGATCTGAGAAGGCGCCAGAGGAAAGAAGACCATTTAACCAGTGTGCTAGTGTACTGGTTATGACTTATAACTAGTGTGACTCTGCGAGTGCATAGAATAAAAGTATAGCTACGGATGCACCCTCTCTTCTTCAACTTTTATTATTGCAGTTGTGATTTGTGAAGTATTATTCTCCTATTTAAGAGAAAAAAAATTCAATATTTTTCAATAGCCAAGGAGGCAAGGACGAAACACGTTGAAGAAGAAAATGGGGCACCTCAACATATGCATAAATGCGAATATGAAAATGAGATAACTCCAACGCCCCGTTTGTTTCATGGAAAAAATATTTTCTGGATTTTCCAGCGTTTGTTTGTTATGAAAAATAAATTAAGGGAAAATATTTTGCAAGTCAACAAGAAAATGTAGTGTAAATAAAGGAAAATGTTTTCTCAAAAAAAAAATTGGGAAAACATTTTCCCTTATTCTATCACCTTACATTTCCACTATTACCATCACCACCACTCCCTCGTTCTCGATACCACCATCACCACCACACATGTATATGTATTTGTATATGTATATGTATATATATTTGTATATGACATATGTATACATACGTATGTACATGTATATATATATGTATGTATGTGTGTGTATCCATATGTATGTATATGTATATGTGTATATATTTGTATATATACATAAAATATTTATATATCTGTATATGTGTATATATATATTTGTATATGTATATGTATATGTATATGTATATGTATATGTATGTATATATTTGTATATGTCTATATATGCATATGTGTATATATTTGTATATATACATAAAATATTTATATATCTGTATATGTATATATATATATATATATATATAT
>CAOJBI010285694.1:0-19188 GCA_948277035.1 Euphorbia corollata
GGGACCTCATATTAGTATATAACCTCTTGCAGTTTATATAGATTGTATGTTGTAGAAAGTAAACAATCTTCAGGTTGCTATTCTCTACGATTCGAATGGTGTAAGGACAACAATTTATGTCTACCTGCAGTTTTATGTTAAGTAAAAGTTGCAATAATTGAGTAGTGAATTAGCACAGAATGAATTAGACTTGGTCTGACTGGACAGAAGAAAATTTAAAAGAGGTCCTTCAGCCGATGAATTTATGAGCTGCTGTCAAACTTTTATTGTGACTAAAAAAACAAAAGTTGTTTGCATTAATTATTTGTTGTTTTCGTATTAACATCAGACAGCTGATAGTAATAATACCGATCCAGCTCCAACAATTTAACTTCCATTGCCTTAGGTTGATCTGTAGGCTGAAGCCAAATGTTGACAATCCCTTCTAATTCAAAGAATTTAATAGATCTCTCATTCCTTATTTGCTTGAGATGATTTGACTTTTATATCCTTGTGAAATGTACAAACTTTGGCATAAATCATTAAGCTCATTCACTTTTTTATCCACAGAAAGATGGTCGGAGCTCTGATTACAAAAGCTACCTGGATGCAAAGGTTATCCTCTCTCTTCCCTTTGTCAAACATAAAACACGCATGCACGCTTGACTCCATCAATTTTTCTTATATAAAATGTCTTACTGAAAAAAGCGACTTTTTCATTTGCCATGCCTACTTTTATCAGAGGCTAGCTTGGTAATTTTGCATGCCTCTACGATCCAAAGGCTTTGCATAAAACTCCCCATATGTATTGGACTCATTAATTAGCAAAATCTATACATTATCCTTTGAAAGACTGCTAGTAGCTAAGAGCTACATGGCCATCAATCGGTAAAACTTTTATAAATTAATACTCGATTTATTAACAATCTCGATAAAATTGATAATTTGTCCAGTCCCAACTTGGGACAGTATAAAATTAGACTCTAATCGATAAATTAATAAAATAATAACTTTTTTAAAATCCCGGTGTACATATGTTGGTCCCAACGAAATTATAAATTAATAATTACTAAAAGATTTCAAATTCTAGGATGGACATTTTATAATGATTAATTTGTAACCATGTTTAATGTCCATGAACAAGAAATGTGCCTTGAAATTTGCTTTTGTAATTTATTTTTTAGTACCATTAACTAATTTTTTACTTATGCAAAAACAATGAACTCGACAAATTCAATTAATTTGTGAATGTACATTCATAGAATGTGTCTTGGAACTTGTTTTTGTAATTTATTTTTCATCTCTAACTAATATATATTGTAACTAGTACATTGAACTTGTAAATTTAAAGGTTATATGAAAAACCTTTTCAAATTAATAAATTATTAATTTATCTATATAATAATATCTCGCTAAATTAATAAAATAGTCCGGTCCCAACATTATTAATTTATAAAGGTTTTAATGTATATTCACTTATAAGGAATTATATTGGCTAACCCACACTTCAAAGGCATAGCCTTGTATTTGTCTTGATGCTGAAATTAGGTTTCTTGATGAATGAATATCTCCATTGACATGTGAGGATGTGATGTATCATTTCATATTCTTGATAAGATCTCAAAGATAACTCCTTGTTGTGAGGCCCAGATGATATGGCTTTGTTATTGGTTGCATTGAAGTTTATAAAGAGTTTGAAATGATTGTAGGGTGATGCTGACATCTTTTTCCCAACTGACTTTTGGCTTTTGGAACGAATGGACCATTGCTGTTCTGGGTGGCTTAAGCTACTTGGTGATGAATCATCCAAGCAAGGGAAGAAGAGACGAACACTCACAGTAAGTTCCCTCGATCTGCTATTACTTTTGCTTGTCCCTTTTAATTGTCCTCATCACTAATTTCTGCAAATTATGTAGCTGGACACATCATCGTTCATGGAAGAGTTTGGTTTGCCCTCCAAGACGAGAACAAAGGATGGATACAACCCGCTTCTAGACGATTTCAAGAACACTAAAATTTATCTGAGTGTCCCCACTCACAACATCAAGTAAGCTAATCTAATCTAATCTTGAGGGAAACAAAACAATGGCCTTAAAAAGCCTGCAACTTGGGTCTTAACCTGATTTCAATGGAAGTATCAAACAGTTTCTGTATGATTGGATCACATCACTAAAAGAAAATTGACCCATCAAAAAAGGTGGGACTATTTCTCATATCAATCGTCTTCGACAAGATCTTACTTGGTTTTCATATTACTCCTACAGAATTGACATCTCACACAGTTGCATTCCATATCCAGCTCTGGAGTTAGATAAAATTTTATGCGATTCTGTAAACAGAATAGAAATTCTATCATTGCCGGATCGATACATATAATTGAATTGAATGACTGCATTTAATCTATTCTTTAAAAGGAATAGGATTTTGCGCTACATTTTTAGAATTTTCGGGTTCTCAATTTTATTTTTAGCAAGTTGGAACTGGTAAGTTTGAAACCTTAATATTTATAGAGAAGCCTATGCGGGCGTTTGGAAATTTACTTTACAAATGTTGGGATGACTATCATTAAAACTACTAGGCAACTGCATTTAACTGTTTCATCTATCATAAACTACAAACACCAAAATTTTATTAGCAACTAGTATGAACTAAACAAAACGGACCTCAAGCTCTCCAATAAAATTTTTTGGTATGAGAAAGAAAGAAAAGAACCTATCAATTAATCATATGATGTTTCAAGTACAAAAATGGTTTTCAACTCTATATTAATTTACAAAATACAAGGTTGTATTAGATGTGATCTGTGTAGATTATGATTTTATAAGATTTATACCAGAGTAATATTATTTTTGAATTTTTTGAAATAATAGAAAACATGTGAAATTTACTAAGTTGTTGAAAACTATAATTGGAGTAACACTTCTCCAACCTATAACGTCCTAGAACAAGAAATCACCCACCCACAACATAGCAAATCAATGTAACTTCCCGGTTCAAAAGATCCCCTGAATGTCCATTTTTCATTAGATGGGTTCCCATGAACCGAAAACCATTTGAACAGAGTCCGAATGCTACATGGGATGTTGTGCGATCCAATTATCCGTATCAATGAAAGACAAACTTGTTAACTGGTTCAAGTATTGAGGGCTCAGCTTCGTCTCCCAACTAACCCTGTTTGCCGTTGCAGCTCCAGGTCCATAATTCCCATACTCGGCAAAGGTTAACTTTTTCCTGTTTTTATTTAAATGAAAACCATAAATTAAGATATTAATTAGAATGTGAAATAAATGTAAATTAATTTTAGAAAAACTTTAGAATGTGAAATAAATGTAAATTAATTTTAGAAAAACTTACTCATTGCCAACAAAATCCCAAGCATCCCAACCTTGTGGGTTTACAACATTTGTAAAATTTGATGCATAGAATAAGACCCTTGAATAAGCTCTCCAAGGCCTTCCTAGATAGCTTGAACCATACCCAAATACGTTGCATCTTTTGAACACAAACCCACTTTGATCATTTGGGTCTGCTCTTCCTTGTGCTGTTATGAATCCGTCTCCTTGTGTTTGTATCGAACAACCCTACGTGTTCGTGCATCATAGTCTTGAAAAATTAGATACACATGGACAGTGTCATTTTTGCACCAATTTAACTAAATAACAATAATGTAAACTAGATTGATGTATAAATTGACACGGTGAGCCTTCATCGTGTCCGTGCATCATAGCTTCTGATATGTTAGATAAACTTACCGAGTATTACTTGACTAATGTCTAATAATAGTAATACTATCATTTTGTAATTGACTAAATTAGTCTCGAAATAAGGGATAAATTAGATAAAAGAAAAAGTGCTAGCACAACACAAATCATGAGCAAATACAAATTTTTCGTACTAATCTGACTAAAAGAATCATGATGTAAACTAAACTGATATACAAATCATATTACAAATATGTGACACGCCGAGCCTTGACCGTGAAAAAAAAAACGATGGACTAAATTTTGATTTATTTGTGAAATAAAAGGCTACCTCATAAATAGATTGGCCACCACCAAAGATGAAATCAACAGAACCTTGAATGGTACATTTTTTGAAATAATGTCTACCTTGATGATCCCAAAGAGTATCTTGAATTCCAGCAAACCCACATCGGTAAAATGACGATTTATCACCTGCTATAACTGCTGCTACTGCTGGCACTATTGGGTTCCCATTCCCAATCTTTGGGAAGTTGTATGAGTTCTGTTTTCCAATAACAAAAATTCAAAGGTACGTACAATATTTCGAGTAAAATCTGAAACTCTTGCAACATAAGAACAATTAGTTACCACAAATCTGATTCGTTTGACGATGATATTGTCTGCCAAGGACATAAAAGTAGGGCTTTGTGCAGTTGTAAAATGGTCATCCCATATTATCTGCGTTCTTCTTTTTCCCTCTCCTTTCATCATTATGTACGGCTTGTCATAGGGGATTATTACCTTCTCCCTATTTTTAGTTCATACAATAACAACAAAATTGTGTTTTAATCTAACAAAATTAAATAATAAATTTCTAGATCAAAAAGTTGACCTAAAATACTTTTTGGAACAAAAATTAAAAAGATAACACTAAACTTGGCTAGGTACAAAATAAGGGAGCCAAAACCCGCTTTTTGTGTTGATGATACACGACAGAATTTGTGTGGTTTTTCGGAAAAGTAAGAATACAACTCCAAACTTGGCCTCGTAAATTGAGAATATATACTTAAAGATCTATGACGTGAGAAAAAACTCTCCACCTAAATTGTCATGAGATAAACTCAAATTTGTAATACTTTGAGTCTACCCACATGTATATATGCCGAGATTTGTATGAACGATTGCTTTAAACGTGAAAGGAGTCGGTGCTCTATCAAAAAATCTAGTACACAATACACTTCAGCTTCGAAACGAATCACTTAAGAAAACGCTTAATCAATCTCAAACCTTGGATCTATTTTTAGTTCCTTTTTGTAATAAAAATTGCTAAAGAAAAGGTGACGAAGCCTACTATGTTATAACCGAAAACCCGGCACGAAAATGGTAAAAGAAGAAGAAAATACCTGTAAATGCCTGTCTTGATAAAGATACAAACCCAGCGAGTATTAAAGGATGGAACAGCATCGATAGCAGATTGAACTGATGTAAAATTGGCATTGCCCGATTGATCAACCAACAACCATTCACAATTATATTTATTTTGGTCCAAATTTTCACTTGATAACATTTTCCCATTCGTAAAAAATACTGTTTCAGACAACAAAACAAGTAAGAGTAAACATGAATGCCATTGAAGCAACATTGTGGCTAATTAAAATTGCAGTGCCACAATGAACTCAATTGTGCCATTGAACTAAACAATTAACTTGTTTGTAGTGGAAATTTTTTTTTACCAGATTTCAATTAATGACTAATTGAAAAGGAAGTAACGCACTGAAATCATGGAACTTGTTTTGGAATTTTTGTTTCTTCCATTTCAGTAATTAAATTAATTGAATGTGAAGTCAAATGACGTACTGCTCGTAAATTTTGGAAATATATATATTTTTATTTTCATTTACTTTTTTGTGTAATGGAAAATATCAGATTTTTTCTTCATTGAAAGTGAGTCACTTTATATATATATAGGAGATTAATGATATGAACAATATGCTTTATTTTGTTAACATAATATTGATTTGTGTCCAAGTTAGTATAATGTATTTAAAGTTTCCGACCAATATAATTATGTGAATCTACAAAATTGATTCTAATAAATATTTGGATTTCTAATAAATGCAAGTAAGCAAATTGTTGTATTTAATTTTAAATGCGTTTGTAAATTGATGTTGATGTTCAAATTCAGACTACCCATCTTTACTTTAAAGGTATACCAATTGAGTTACTTGATCATCCATAACAAGTTTAGTTGCCTATGATAGGAGGTACGAAAATAAAATAGGAAAGGTTAAAACTTTGATAAAAATATTTTAAAGAAAAAAACTTTAATGAAGGTGATCTTCCGAGATTCAGATGGGTAATAACTACACGCCCAGCCCCCCTTTCTGCGGCACTTTATAAAATAATTTCTAGGAACATAATTTAATTCATTTTATAAATGAGGTTTTTGGAACTTATCTTTTTTATTAAAGGAGATTTATGGTTTCAAAAACTTTATAAAAGGGTATCTGTGATTTCAGAATAGCGATATTGCATTGAATATTTTAAATCTACATTAGTATTTGAATAATTTAGAGAGATTTCTATATATTTTTATGATTTTTAAAGTTTGTTATCATAATTTAATTAAAAATATATTTGCAATATTTAAAAAATTCAAAAATTTATCACTGTGTATTCGATTTTATTAACCATCCCACAAAAATTCAAATAAAAATGAATAAAATTATTTATTATTGTAACATAATTTAAGGTTGAGAATACTCAATTTGTTAAATTTTTGAAATCATAAATTCCTTTTTATACAAAAAAAAATCCTTGAACTACATCTTGTAAACGAATAAAACGACAAGATATTTTTTAAAAAATTTACTTTAATTTTTATAGTGATAGTCCTCGTTATTAGGTATATTAACATTACTAATAAAATATTATAGAATAGGCAGATCGCATTCAATAATGTCATATGTATAAGGAATTTTTACGTGTTTAATCAACTCAACTAGTAGTCTAGTATCTGTGCTCTGAAATTTTTTAGACTTTACATAAACATCATCAACCTTTTGAGTTTCTAACTAATGTCTATTATTTTTTTACCAATTATATGTAATTCAATTGGTACATCTCATCAAATCATGATGGAAAATTTTGAATTCGAAACTCAATCTTTTTAAAATTAATGTTTGTAAAAAAATGTTACACTGTTTTTAATTGAAAGTTTTTTAAGTGTCTGCCTACCAAAATTACCAGAAATGATAACCAATAAACGAAACAAGTCTATAGATTTTTCTCAAACATTTTCTGATATAAAAGTAAGTGACGAAAAATGGTGATGATGAGCGATTAGAGATGCAAATCAAGGTGGGGATATTTGCATATTAATCACAATATATAAGTAAAAAATTATTATATTATCATTAAAAGAATTTCATTTAATGAGAGGTTGTCCGAAAATGCATCAAATGTTATTCAAATTTTACCAAATACGGAAAAGATATATTTATGAGATAAGTGGAACTGTGGAAGATCATTTTCCTTTGCGAAGGTGACAAAATTGGATGGTTGGGTGCCAATAGCAATTACCGTGTACATAGGAAACTAAATTATTATTTATGAATCTAATGTTTGAAATTTCAGAATAAAACAACTGAAATTCAGTTACTATAAAAAAATATAACAAGTTAATAGTAAAAAGTAATTTTTTTTATCTTGTTATCTAAAAATAAACTCTTCAACTTTAAAAAAATTAACTCCAACCTACTTCTATATTTCTATAGAAAAATATTACTTTTATCAAACAATATTTTATTTATTATTATTATTAACAAGACGACTTACTACCAAGTTCAAATTAATTATATTGTTATATAATAAATATGTTTATTATTTACATGTAATTTTTTTATTTTAGTTTAAATATCGTTTTCTAATGAATATATATTATTTTATTATGCAATTATAAAATTTATTTTAAGAATTTATTTTTAATCACTTATTGATTTAATACATTTTATATTTTATCATATTATCCAATTTTGAAATTATTATCTATATTCAAATTTAATTAATATAACCATAAGTTAACAAAAATATTATTAAACTTTAAATATATTAAATATTATTAATAATTATTTAAAACACATGCAAATTATTATTAATTAATAAATTATAAAATATTTTAGACTTAATTATAGAGTAACATACTTCAAATTTGATATATTTGAAATAGAATTGAAGATCAACACCACTTCAAATATAGCAACAATGTGCTATTCGAAATGCCCTAACCACCACCCCTTAAAAGTTCTAAATTTACGAGGTTGTAAGCTCAGACCTCGCAATAAACGGAATTCTTAAATATCATCTTATTTCTCAAAAAATAAACTAAACTAAATGTTTTATCTTTGAACCAATGAGCTCAACTTAACTGATTTAAATTTAAGAAAATATTGCTTAAACTGCTTGTCATTTACTAAAGTTTTCAGTCTCAAATATTCTATCAGTCAAATCAAGAAAGCAAAATGGTCAAAAGCACCAATAAAACTTGATTTAAGTTCTATTTCAAAAACGAACACAAAATATTGGAAAGTGCAAACCATAGGCAACCCACATAGTGATAGGGCAGCAATGCCAGCAACACTACTATAGTACAGATGCAAAAAATAACCGCTCACATGCATTTCTTCTATATAACAACTCATGCACCTATTTCAAGTACACAAGCAATAAACTAGTGGATGAAATATTTTAGAAGAAAAAAACAATATCAAAAATTTTTGTTCAACATATATACCAATATAGCGCTTCATCTATTCCACCAAAGAAGACTTCATGGAGCTGATAAGCTGCAGTCAAAGCTTTTGGGCATTTGCACACAGATAATCGAGAAATAATTTATACCCAAAATCGTACTACAAAAATAGAGCTCTATATTGCAGGAGACTACCACAAAAATAAGTCCAAACAAATAAAACTGCAAAAATAGAAAGCATAATTTGAAGGGCAACAGCATTGTCAAAACCTTCTTTCCAGATTAGTATGTGATAGGAGCGAGAATTTCTAGCTGCGGACCAAGTTTCTCCTCTGCAGTTTTCAATGCTTTAACTCTTAGCTTGGTCAACTGCTTCTTTCTCTCGTACACCACCTGAGATCTCTCCTTTCTTTTCCTCTCAAGTTCCTGCATCCATGTATCACAAACATACCTTTAGAAAACATCAAAGACATCCCAAGCAGTTAAGCACATAAAATTTAATTTCAACTAGTTAACATCCCAAGCAGCCAACAAAAATTTATAAATATGATAAGAAATTCAATCAGATAAATCATTGAGAAGATAAGGATCATACAGTGCCTCAGCAGCACAACAATAATGGTTAGAAAACCGAAATCAAAATGTAAGGGACACCAGATAAACTGAAATTCGTGCGAGGAATAAAACAGCAACATGGATATGTGAAAATAAAACTTGGCTGTCAACATTACCTTGATGGTTTCATAGTGATTCCATCCAACTTCAGACGATAGCCTGCCCAACAAACAGTACTTGTGTCCAGCTTGCAGCCTCAACACCCTAATTTTTCCAATATCACACAACAAATCATAATCAATAACCATGAATAATATGAAAACAGAGAATGTAATATACAAGGGTTCAGAACTCAGTAGACATACTTGAGAGCATCAGGGATAACCATCCTCTTCATCTTGTCATATGGAGGTGGAACACCCTCATAAACTTTCAAACGAGCAAGAGCAGCTTCTCCACGCTTAGTCTTGTGAGGAATCATTCTTTAAAACAAATATACATATAGAATACCATCATTAACTTGTTTTCATCAATACCAGCAAAATATAGCTAGACATGAGACTATAGGAACATACATGCACAAAACTTTTGGATTCCGCAATGTTTTGACTTTTGACTTCAAAAACAACTCAATAATGCATCAAACAAATATAATGGTCCAATCTGTCTCACAGATGAAATGCACAACTAATCCTACATTGAGTAAATTTATCCAACTCCTAGAACATTTTAGTTTCATGTAATAATCGATTATATTGAAAGATACAACAATGGTCATCTAAAACAATGTGATTTCGAACTCAATCATACGAATCGAGCAGTGTAAGGGACAATAAAAGAGGGAAAACAATAATCTTACCCACGGATGGTTCTCCAAAGGATTTTGGAAGGGGCGCGGAAGTGGATGGGGCCATGAGAAGGCTTAGTGTTCATGCGCTTACGCAAGAACCTCAAGTACTTCATCTTCTGCCTAACCAATCCACCGGAGGCGCATATCTCCTCGCACCTTACAACCACAACCTTCTGACCGTTCAAAAGCTCCTTGGCAATGATCGATGCAAGCCTACCAAGCATGTGGTGCCTTGCATCTACCACCACTCTCTTAGCGCAGATCCCCGAACCGGACACCATTTTTTCCCCTCCCTCTCTCTCAACTATCTCAGCGGCTAATGGAAATTGAAGAAATAAGAAGTGAAAGCGGGTGGGTGGCTCTAGGGTTTTGCGGACGTGGGATTATATGGGTTTGATTAGGGTTTCATTAAATCAAGCCTGCAAGTCGTCTCAAGCCCGGCCTCTCTTCTCTTCATTTGGGCTTTTAAGGCGTGGATTACTATAAACAGTTCCGATTTTCTACTGTAAATTTATATATATTTACTGTTTTCACTACCAATTTTTTCATAGAGTAATATAAAAATAAAATATTAGCTATTTTAGCTCAAAGGTTCTTTTCTTTCGATTTAGATTGATTAATTTCTATTTTTATAAATTTGGCTTTTAATAAGTTATAACCTAATCAAAGTTCAATAGTTTAGTTTGAAAAAATCTGAATAAAAACTCTTTACCTCATACTGGTTTATGACTCAACCTAATCTCTAGATATCACATGTTCAGCATTAATTATTAGGCTTATTTTAGTAGATAATATTATCTAATTTATTGTTTCCTAATCCTATTTATTTCAGAATGTATATCCTCCTCCTTTCCTTTATCATAAATTATGGTTTGGGAAAAAGATTTTAATATATTCCCTTGTATTAGGATTCTCATTCATTATTTGATACATGATAATTTTTTTCAAGTTTTTCTCCACTTGTCTGTTTCTCTCTCCTATTAATTTTTCATGTGTTAAAAATTGAATGAGACGGGTGAAAAGGAACATAAAATTGATTATGAATATTTTTTAAAGACTAGAAAATAATTGGCTATAAAGTGATAAGAAAGGAGCATTTTGTGCAACAAATCATCATCGATCCTCGATCAGTTGATGATTTTATTATCTTCAGCGATTCCTAACAACTATTTGTCAAAAGGACCAAGCTGGTGAGGTAGCTTTTACAGTCACAAGGTTAAAAGTTTTAATTTAAAATTGATAAAATTTAAAAAGTTAAAACCACCTTTTCAAAATTTAAAATGAAACAAATAGAGGATATGTTGAGTTAATCTTGTTTTTCTTTTTTACAATTAGGACAAAACTGGAGACTCGTGAACCAAACAAGAAAAGATGCATCTGAATTTGAAGATGAGCAAAACTCCAAATCCCCAAATTGACTTATAATACAACCAAGTCCTTCATCTGACAAGTCAACTTGGTACTTGACCCGTTAACTTTTTTCCTCACCTATGTGCTAAATTATCACCATTCAATAATATTTCCAACAAATTAGTGTTGCAGAAATTGTCACCATATCACCTAGCTATCATCTTGTTCCCCACATATTCTTCTATTTCAAATTATCGAGATTGAGACTGGACATGGCTCACACAGTCAATCTGTAGGTACTATATAATTTATTAATGTGGTTTAGTCAACCATAATAACGCAATATCTACGTATTCAATTTCAGTTTTTTCCAAAAAATTAATTTATTTACCAACCTTATTATACCTTCAAAAGCAACTCACTTTCCAACACTTACCATATAGTATAATTCACTTTTTTTTTTTAATGCAAATTTAAGTCCACTAATATTTAAAACCTCCCTTACGAAGTAAAGCGAAAAAGTGGGGGTCCTTATTCAAATCAGTTTCTCAAAAATTCATTGCTTCATTGAAGTGACAAAAAATGTGTATTCCTACTAAAAAGTAGAAATTATTCTTTTAACACGGATAGTTTTTATTTATTCTAAACGAATTTTTTAGATAAATTAATTAATTAAAGCAATGAATCTAATGACAGAAAGGTTCATACAGGGATCAATAAAAGTGGAGAAAAAAAACAGCTAATATTTTGTTGTCCATTTTAACCTAAATCACATGCATGAATGAAACTGAATATGTGTTGAACCGAGCTTATCTTGTGCTGTTAATCCAGTTTCACTCCCAATCTGATCATGAAATCATACAGTCACACACATTACTATATATACAAAATGTGAAATTACCAAAAAAAGACAATTTAATGCTATAGCAACATTTGTATGTACCTTAACGTTGAAAGAATAAAGAACAGTTTGTTCAATTGTTGTGATGTTGGTGTGCATGATATTAAGCTGCAAATCTTCAAGGCCAGCGATGGTTTTGATGAGCTGGCCGGGCCTTCTTCGGGACAGAATCTTGATTATACCATCCAACCCTAAAACCTTTACCTCAACATCAGCTAAACATGATTTGTTTTCAGCTGTTTCAGAATTCATTTGATTCTGCTGAATTTCTAATAGTGACGACTCTTCAATTCTTCTTCTTCTTTTTTGTGATTCTAGGCATTGAAGGAGTTGCTCTAACTCCCTCACAAACTCAATTGCTCCGCCTATGATCGAAGCTTGATCTCCCTGCAAATTTGAACTTCAATGTTAGAAATGGAGAGCTGAAATTCCTTGGAAAATGTTAAGATGGACATACTCTTTGAACATAAGAAGCAGGCATGAGAGAGCGGAGAACATGGAGATGTTGGTTCGCTTGTTTTCTTCGATTTCTTTCGACAGCAATATGAATCATCCTTTGGGTTTCAACCTCTTCATTTGTCTTAACAGTTGTTGGTCTTTTTCGCTTCTTCTTATGATCAGAAACCCCAGCATCTCCATCCAGTGGAGGAATCTGAATATCCTCAACACCGGTTTCTTGATCAACAGATGATAGCTTGGTGGTTTGATATAAACCCTCAGGCTCAGAATCTGCAAGAGAAGTTATAGTACAAAACCCAGATGAAATTTGCCGTTGCATATACTCTGTGATTTCACGACTCTTGTTTTGGGGCTTAAATTGGTGGTCAGCAGAGTAGTTTAGACCACTAAAAGATGCCTGCAATGAAGTATGCTCATAACGTGAGCAATACAGCATTTTTGTACTAATAAATAATATACAGAAACAAGAAGAATGATACCGGTAAGGGTTTGAGCTATAAAGATACCGAGTAGTTGTCTTCTTCTTTATCCATTGAGGATATATATATATATATAGATATGGTGAGTTTGGAATGGTACAGATTATTGAATTAGTATGGGTATAGTATAGATATTATTGCCTGGAAGAGGAGGGCTTTGACTTGGGAGCCGGAGATTAATGTACACCTCATGATATTATATCATATGCGCGTTTCACCTCTTCTTCATATATTAATGTATGTCACAAGCAAAAAATACAACAAAGGCTCTTAAACCTCCACTTTTCATGATCTTAATTAATTAAAGATATTTTCAAACTTTGAATTTCATTTTTATTTTGGTTATTGAGCTAATTAATTATTTGCATGTGACATCTCTTGCCTCTCTCATGTGATTCTTCTAATTTTGCAGCAACGCTTTGTATAACTTGGTTTCTTTCATTAAAATATTGTCACTCTTGAAAAACGATATATTTCTTTCAACGACAAAATAAAAACAAATTTAAAACTTACAAGGCTACGATCCAAAATTTGCATTCTCTATCATTCAAAATACAATTTCAAAAAAGCCAAATTTTGTAATTATGGACATGCATGCAGCAAACTTTTAATTAAAATCGGATTGATTGATACAATTTATGCGATCGTATGAAATCTCAACTTCGGTTTTAATAACAAAAAGTTAGCAATAATATAAAAATACCATCAACAGCAAGAAAGATCGAACAGGTTCATCAGATAAATTTTTTAAAACTAATCTAACAGTTGAGTGACTGCTTGGCCCCCCCAATATAACAATATCCAGGATAACAAATAACAAAAACTCAACGTATGTCTGCCATTGATGATGTTGAAATTAAACATGACCAAACCAACGTGATAAGAGTAACACCAGCCAAGCCAACAGATATTCGGAGTAACCACAAGTTGGTCCGTCAAAGCCAAGAGATTCATTCAGCTTTCTCTTCTCTTGAAATGAATAACAAAATCAGGAGGTGTACTCAAACGGCTGAGGAGGTTGGGGTTCGTCATCAACAGCCATAGCAGAAGCAGACCCCTGCTGTTGACCAGTGGGTGCAGGTGCATCTGTAAGAGAGAGAACCTCTGGTTCAGATGGTTGCAAGTCCCTCAAGAGCACAAACCCAGACGGTGCTACCTTCACTGGAACATATCTGCTTTCTTCCATAAACTTTATATATTTCTCCTGGGCAGGAACCACTCTTGCCGGGTTCGTCAGAATATCATATGATGCTTCAGGCTCTGATTTCTTCTCTACCTGGTTATCAACCTATCAAAAACCAAGAAAATTACGACATAATATCCGAAAAATCCAAATCACATGATACTTGAAAACCAAGTTCAAATAAAAAAATCAATTTTGCCTAATGCATCGGATCCTCCCTCAGCTTGTCCTTAACGCCTATTTGTCCCCTCAACTTCTAAAGGTTCCAAATAACCCTCTATACTTGCACAATGTGCCCCATCGATTCCACGTATCAATTTCGGGTTGGTTTGATTCACTTTTTGCAAGTTCAGGGGTTATTTGGAACTTTTGAAAGTTCAGGGGATAAATGCGTGATTAGGGACAAGTTTACGGGTTCCCGATGCCTCGTAAGTTTCATTCATATTTACCTGCATTGAATCCCCATCTTTCTCACTGGATGTTTTCTCTTTCCCAGTGCTTGTTGCTGCTGCAGATGAAGATTCTCCCGCGGCTATCTTTTCAGCATTAGCTGCTTTCTGTTCAGCTTCTTTCTTGGCCCTAGCTTTGGCCTTTGCTGATGTAGACAGAACTGCTGTTGGAAGTTTCACAGCAGAAGTAGTGGTGGGTACGGTGGTTGGCTTTGGGTACTCGAATAAAGATGGTTTGGCATTGGATATGAACTCAAATTTTGGAACTTTTAGGTCATAGTTCAAACCAATAAAGGCCGTGGGCGAGAATGCTAAGCTTATGAAGTAAATGAGAGGATACCAATACCAAAACTGGCTAAAAACAGCAAGTCCAACTACTGCGGTGACTTTGTCATGTTTTGTCTTGGAAAGCAATCTTATCGTCACGTTCCTTCCACCAGCATCAAGTATTCCAGAAGCAAGAATAGCGCCCATCTTGCTCATGGTATCTTCATGTTTATCAAGAATAATCTTTTCCAGTTGCCGTCTAAAACAGGAGCAACACAGAAGCACCATTAATGAAAATTTCTAACTAAATAATGATTTTTTTTTTTTTGAAAAAGATCAAACCATACCTGAATGTACCAACACGAGAATCACTGGCCTCATTCATCTGGACCATGACCATAGCCATGGCAATAAGGGCACCTTGTCGAACAAAATCAACAACATCAGATGTAAGAGGTTCCAGCAATGAAATAGCCTCACTCATGCCAGTGCCTGCACAGGAAATGCCCACTGCAAGAGCTGCTCCATATCGTACATGTGGGTTGTACGACTCTGACAGCAAGGACACGATTCGAGGAGTCTGGAGTAGCATTGTTCCATTAGATTGAATAATTTTAACAGCATAATTGCTAATTCAATATCAAAAAAATGTGGCAAGTCTTAGCCTAATGGTTGAGACTGAAGCTACAATACTAGAGATCACATTTTCGAGTCCAGATTTGGGTGGGGTGGAGATTTTCTTTGTTATTATTGTAAGCCCAACGAAGCAAATTAAAAAAAATGTAAAAAAAATAGAAAATAAAAAGAAAATGGTAAAAAGAGAAGGTTAGTATCCAAAGCACAATACAGAATGTAAATGAAAATTCAGGGCTTTTAGTGATTCCATTCACGAATAACGTTACATACGCAAAACAGGGACTGGAGAGAGAATCGAAAGGGCATGAATTAACCTGTTCTGGATCAGAGTAAAGGACAAATCCAAGGGCAAGAACGGCAGTCCTCCTGACATCATCACTGACATCTGAGACAGCAAAGTGAAGAAGCTGGCGGATTGCCTTGTTGTTTGCAGTTCCACTGTAAGCCAATGCCAAAGCATACATCCCTCCATAACGAAGAATAGGATCCTGATCACGAGTCATTTGTTCAATCAATGTGTCTGCTTCTTCTTCTCTTCCATAGACTGTAAGGGCTATCCCCAATGCCAATCCCCTGTAGTATAGATCACAGTATAACAACGCAAAGAAACGGAGATGAAGACTAGGCCAAGTACACAGTAAATGCGGCTCAATTTACCTAATGATCTTCTCATGCTGTGTTTCATGAGCATAAGTAAGCATCTCCTGGGCTTTCTCACTTGCAGTCCCAACCATTAGCAAACCCATACTTATACCAGCAGCTTCACCAGCAACAGCACTGTCAGTGTATAGAGCACTTTTGATGTCATCATAGATATCTTCATCAGCAGTTCCTAAAGCAGCCAAACCAAGACCTAGACATGCACCATGTTGAATGACCTGCAAAGGTGTCATGTTAGCAATTAATTAGTAGTAAATTCTTGATTTAATGGCTGAGTCAGCCTTAGTACTAGCTGTAGGAATCTTTATTGTTAAAATGTCCAATCAGGGACAGCTTCCTGTACTATATGATACTCCCTACAGAAGAAAGCATATCAGGTTATATTCCCAATTAATCAACGAAAATCAGTGTTACTATTCTTCTCTACCCAATATCCTATTCTCCTAATCTTTTTTTATCCCAAATTTCTCTAATTTCTCATCTCATTCTTCTCCTCAACCTCCCTTTTCCACTATTTCTACAAATCTATCTAAATCAGCAAAGTCAGTTACATAAACGTGGCAAAAAGACATTTCATATGGATGTCAAATAATCATAACCACTTAGTTTAAATGAAAATTCAACTTTGTTAAAAAAAATACAATTGAGCACACCTCTACATTAGTGCTACGCAAGCTATCGCGAAGAAATTGTTTGATGCCCTCGCCGTGGTTTGCATGAATAAGGCCAAGAGCATAAAGAGCTCCTCCTTCAGAGTATGGACTTCCTCCACCACCAGATCCACCCTGGGGCAAATAAGGTCTCATTAAAGACCGTCCCTGCTGTAAGTGCCCTCTGTGGATAACACCAAGCCCAGCAGTGGCACTAAATTTGGCCCAATTTGTGGCCCTACTCAACCAATCCTGGCAACCGATAAGAAGAAAAATAATCATAAATGAAGAAATAGAGATGGAAAGCAACATAATTTAGAAAAGGATGGTCATTCACCAGATTCTCCCTGAGGAATGTATCCACAGTAGTTCCAGCATGCATAATTGCGTTAGCATAAATAGTAGCACTATGGCAGACACTATTTCTCATTTCAACAGACTGCTTGATTGTCTTTAGAATAAGAAGATCAGATCTGTAATCAAATAAAGCAATTAATAATAGCTCCTCAAAGCGAAAAAGTAACTGCTGAATAGTTTGAAAGCATATGTAAGATAATCTGAAATTGAGTACATGATGCTCACTTGTTATGACTGTAAAGAAACTGTAAAGTCAGCTGTATTGATGTCTCTCCAGACAAAATTCCCTTGATTTTTGTCAGTCTTTCAGCATAAATCACTTCATTTGGATCTGTTTCGTGAACAATTGGAGTTGAGGCTGAAGTTCCCTCTGTCATTTGAACATCCACAGGAGCAGTAGAATTCTCATTTTGGGCAGAATCTGCATCACTAGATTTTGGCTGCGCTGCTTCAGAAGACTCGGTCTTCGGGGGTGAAAGGCGATCTCTAACATTTAATAGAAAAGCTTGATGCTCATTCTCCACAAGATCAAATGCAATTTGAAACGCAAGCAAGACATCATCCTTATTTTCAGAGTGCAGAAGCTTTTCCAATATGTTCGCTACACCTTCAGGTTCATTCAAGAACATGAGACATTGGCAAATACTCAAATAATCAGGAGAAGGAAGCTGCTGATAAACATCAACAAGAAGACGAAGAACCTATAAAAGAACAAGACACGATTAGTTAGCACTGGTCTCTTCAATAAGACATAACAGCACCCAATAACCAAGGAAAAGCCACAGTACAATACTACAATTATTTATGAGACATATCACATCAAGATAAATCATGAACTTTATATTAATAAAAATATTGAATGATACCTGGAGACGATACTCTCTCCTATTTACGAAAGCATGAGAAACATTAATGCAATATGATAGAGTTCCATGAACATTGTCACTCCTCGTTATTGCTTCCTTGAGCTTGTCCAGCCGTCTACATTCAATTGCAATACCCATGGCTTGCTGGTATTTTCCATCCATTATACACCTATATGAAGGAACAGTAATGAAAAATACGATATGAAGGGTGCAGAAGATACAAATTTAAGAAGGGTCATGCATCCATACTTATCCAGCATTCTCTCCACAATTGCCTTCAGCCTAGGGTCCACCTCTGCTGCTTCAGCCTTCGATTCAGATGCCTTCCAATTTAGACTTGCATACTCGTCTATAGCTTTGGCTAAAAGGATATGCAACACACAAAAACGTCAAATAAGAAGTCTAGGAAGCAACATAATACTTATTATAAACATGAACTGCATTTCTTTGAAGTCGGTCAAGGTAAAGAAACTGCAAAAATTAAGAATTCATAACAATGAAAAGATTGCATAGTCATATAATCAAGAGAAACTGTTAAGAATAAAAAAATTCAATATCAATTATCATGATCAATAAACATGCAGGTCGATAAGAATGCTTACCAAGAAGAGTATGCACATAATCAGAATCCTCCGAAACATCAAACAGAGAACCAGCTCCAAGGGCATATGTCAAGAGTTGTTTAATTCCTATACTCCTTTCGTTGACTGCATTAAAAGTTATGCACAGTAGCATGACATGTAAAGCAAAGGAATTAGCTTGGACAGTGAATAATACAAAAATATTTTCACAAGAAAACCACGATGTGCATTGTGGCTGCATCTCCTGTTTGGTACGCTAATTGAAAGGGGGAAGGCATACTCGACACCTAAAGATACACCGTCAAACCTCACCTCACATCTTGTCCAACAAACTCAATGAATACATCACATATGGCCCACGCATCGACTTCCACAAGCAATAGCTCATGAAATGATGATGCACTTGCGAAGTAATGTATTTACTGATACTACAAAATCAAAGGCGAAGTTGCAGGTTCCAGGATTGATACAACCACTTGTTTTCAGACAGTAATTTAGGAATATTCTTACATCCCCTATTCTCTTAAAGAAGC
>CAOJBI010285957.1:0-10126 GCA_948277035.1 Euphorbia corollata
ATGAAAAAAAAAATTCTCCACTATTATGTATCAATTGAATCGGTTTTACATAAACCGATACAATTGAACTAACATTTGTGTCGGTTTTGGCAAAACCGACACAAATGTGGCGACGCAATAGGCCATTTCTCTACTAGTGCCGGTTTAAAGAAGCCAAAGTTTAGATTTTTGGCATTCCGTTTGCGCGCGACATAGACACTTCCCGAAACTCCATATTTACGAAAAACCAGTCTCATCGCATTAGCGTCATGAGAATTCGGAAAATTTTCGAAGTACAACTTGATGGGTAATTGATCTTGCATTCGATTAGGGTTACCATGAAGATCATAGGGACGAGAAGCAGCTGTGGCGTGACTTCGACGGTAACCAGAACCTCTAACAGTGGAACCGTTGAGATTAGGCATAGAAAATGTCGGGTTGGAATGCAGAACAGATGAGGGTAATAGAGGTGGTCGGAGGTTTGGAAGGCTGGGTGATAATGGGCCGGAAAAGAAAAATCAGAACAGAGGTAGAGACGAGATGGCGATGAACCCGCCGGAAGGAGTCGACGGAGGAGAAGAGACTAATCAGAAAGTCAAAAACCGGGGAATAATTTTCTGACATGAAGATGGGTCAATGTGGGTGGGAGTATGGGGAAGTAAATTAAAAAATATAATTCCATGCAAAAGACCATGCAGAGGGAATGAGGGATGATGGGAAAAGGGTTAAACAAAGGGGGATATGTGGGTGGATGGGTGGCAGAAGGATTAAACAATAGGGAAAGGAGAGTGGCTGGGATGGGTTGGGAATAAAAAAATAGAAATAAGCTGGTAGAGGGCCATGGGGAGGGGTTGCCGGCGGGAAGTTAGAGAGAAGGGAGAGCCTATCTCACTATCAAAGACCTTTGTACTTCATTGTATTGATCATTAGTATAGATTCGAAGAAAGAGTGACTATACTTGAGAGTTCAAGTATTCTTTCTTCACAAATATTTTCAATCTTGTGATTGTGAGAAAGCACTACTTGGGCTATAGGTAGTGGGGAACTTAGTTGTTGTAATCTATCTTGTAAGGAGGGTACTTCCAAGTGAGGATTAGACTAAGTTGTATAAAGGTTTGAGTTTTACCTATTGGAAAGAATTCTATAGTGGATTAAAGCTCGAGAAGGAATCGAGAGCTGGAGTAGGCATAGGTTGCTGAACCAGTAAATCTCTCTGTTTGAATTCTAACCTTAAATCTTTTATCTTGCTCCTGTTATGAATATCTCTATTGAAAGTGCTACTGATACTGAATGGTGTATTGTTTATGATATTGAATTAACCAAAACTGCCTCCACATATCTTGCTTGACTCTGAAACTGATTATTGTTGTGTATATGACTACAATAGTATGTATTGAATTTTGTTAATCAGATTTGCAATAGTTTATCTTTGAAGTGCGATAGTGTATTATTTCTGATATCGAAAGTCTTTGTTATTTGTCTGTCAATACTTCTATTCTACTATTGAAATCTTTTGGTATTGAACTTGATATTGAACTCCCGCAAAAGTTTATAAATTTTATTTATAGTTCAATTCACCTCCCCCTCTTGAACTAGTTATCATATTCTAAGGGACCAACTGATAACACCATATCTCCAACGGTCGCCTCAAGTTTAAATATGTTTAAACCAATTCTTGACCTAGCTTCTCTAAAGCTAGAGATCATCAACGGGTCTAGTATTTCCACTTGCCCAACCAGGACTTTAATATGAACACATGATCTTTTCCGCTGTCAGGCCTTTCTCTGCTCTGATACCATGTAGAGACTCCATGAATCTAGAGTGTTGGATTTGATAGCTTGAGTGAACTTATAAATGAAGTTGAGTCCATCTAAAATAAAATCAATTAGCATGTGTCAAAGTTTAATCTTAATGTTATATTATTCCTGACACTATGAAATTGAGCCATTAAAAGACTAATAAAACAATAAAATTAAAAATTGCATCTAGTAAATTGTTATAAAAGCAGGAATACAATTTTACGAAAATAATATGTTATCCCCATGTTGGTGTCTCTTTATATGTCTCTCTATTCATCATTTGACATTTAGAACGTTCGTAGGAAAGAACAAAAAAATAAGAGAGATAAACTTAAAAGGATAAAATAATAATGATAATACACGTGTCGATAATTGAATGGGGGACATGGAAGGGGATACCAATTTGGGGAGAATAGATTTTTTTTCCCAATTTTACGTTGCAACTTACTTTTCTATTTCAAACTGGATAAAAACTTATTTGTAGGGTTAATTAACCAAATATAGATCAAGAAATGTCACCTAATATATAAGTTTCAACGCATTAAATTAATATATTAATTTTCAAAAAATTATATCAGAACAAATTATTGAAATAATAAAAGAAAATTATATTTAATAAATAAATAAGAGATACACAGCACTTATAATGCTCCAAATCTGAATTTGTAATTATATATAATATTAATAATTGTGATTAGAATGGTTGGCCATGGTATTCATTTTTCAATGTACCTAATTTTCAAATGAATTGAAAATTGGGTAAGGAGCAATTAATTTTGGCACCTCATTGTCCCCTCTTCCAATTATGTATAGGTCTTATTTTTGGCAGAAAAAGGATACAGAATAAGAAGTGATAGAGATACTTATTTGCTGGTTAAAATTTCTTGCTTATTGTTGAGCTTATTTCTCTAGGTTCAGTTAACCGTCCTTTGGTGATAGTTCTCTACACTCGGTTATTTTATCTTGGGAGACAAATTTCCATATGGGGTAAATATTGTCCCCTCTTCCAATTATGTATAGGTCTTATTTTTGGCAGAAAAATGATAAAGAATAAGAAGTGATAGAGATACTTATTTGCTGGTTAAAATTTCTTGCTTATTGTTGAGCTTATTTCTCTAGGTTCAGTTAACCGTCCTTTGGTGATAGTTCTCTACACTCGGTTATTTTATCCTGGGAGATAAATTTCCATATGGGGTAAATATTGTCTTTAGGAAACTGATTCAGATATCAACAAAACATATTTTCAGTAGAAAGTTATTTTCAGTAATTCCTACTACCTTATAATTTTTAGTATATTTATTATTCATATTTTATTTCGGTATTTTATTAGTCGAGTATTATTATATTTAATTGTTTCAAATTTTCTATTAATTAAATATAATTAAAACTAAGTTATATTCTTTAATGTTTTAGATTTGATATATAATTGTATTGTTTCTATTTGAGGAATATTATATATATACTAACCTTATTTTTCCAACAATCTTAAGACAATATGTAGTATAATTTTATTTTAAAATTTATATTCCTAAAAAAAAAAATAATAATACTGTAACTTGAATTACCATGACTTGAATTACCATTGCTCAGGTATATATCTTTGGACTTACAATTTATACTTGGATTTATGATGAACTTAATTTGGATAATAAATTAAAAGATACTTAAAAAAATTAAATTGAATTAAAATTGTCATACGGACAATTTATCATTTATCTTTATTATTATTAATTTATATATTCTGTGATTGTTCTAACTTGGTTTGTATGAAAATTTCAGAATTTATCATGACTAATCAAATCCCACAAATTGAAGGAGTAAATTTTGAAATCACTCAAAGTTAGAATCAGCAAAACCAAAATGCACAACATGGTCCTATTGGTTCAGTGTCTGTTAGGGCAACACATGTTCCTTCTGCTTTTGTTGGCGGGCCAACTACTTTTGGCTTTGCTAGAGTTAGGCCAACTTTTGTTGGATCTGTGAGTTCCAGTCCTTTTCAAGGAACTGGAAATAATTATAACCAAAATAGACAATTCGATCCTAATGATTATGGAAATAGACTTTCGAGTCTGGGATTGTTTTGCCCAATAATCAAGGGGCTTTAAGTTCGTACCCAGTTACAATTCCTGAAAGGCCAAAAAAATTCAATGGTGCAAATTTTAAAGTCTACCAACTGAAAATGCTTTTCTATTTGACTAGCATACATTATGACAGATTTGTGAAGGAAAATCCTTCTGTTGTTTCTGAAGGAGAAGCTGATCCTACTAAATAAGTAGCTGTTGATGCTTGGAATTATTCTGATTTTTTCTGTAGAAACCATATTCTTAATGGTTTAATTCAGGAACTATATGAAGGATATAGTATGAAACATACTGTAGAGGAATTATGGAAATTCCTCGATAGGAAATACAAAACAGAGGATGTTGGAGCTAAGAGATACTTAGTAGGCCAATTCCTAGATTTTAAAATGATTGATTCCAAATCTGTCATACGTCAAGTGCAAGAACTCCCACTCTTGATCCACATGATGGAGGCTGAGAAACTGGGGACAAGTGAACCATTTTAGGTAGGTGCAATCATTGAAAAATTGCCACCAAGTTGGAGAGATTTTAAATCATATCTCAAACTCAAGCGGAAAGAAATTTATGTTGAGGATCTTATTGTTCGCCTATGCATCGAGGAGGACAATAGAAGATCGGATAGAAGATTTTATGTTACTAATCAAGCTATGGCAAAGGCCAATGTAGTGGAGGTTCATAAGGACTCCAAAAAGGGCAAGTAACCTCGGAAACCCAAATCCAAAATGGGACCAAAAGGAGGCATTTCTAAGAAGCCAAAGTTTAATGGAAAATGCTATAATTGCGGTAAGACGGGACACAAGTCTTCTGATTGTAGACTACCGAAAAAGCCCAACAAGAGAGAGGCAAATGTGGTAGATGGAATTGTACAAGATGTATCAGACATCGATCTTTGCTCAGTAATTTCAGAAGTCAATATGATTGACTCAAATCCTAGAGAATGGTGGCTTGACACTGGTGCTACCCGACACATTTGTTGTAACAAGGAGTCTTTTGCTGGACTGACTCTTGTTGAGAATGGGGAGAAGCTTTTTATGGGAAATTCCGCTACTTCCAAAGTGAAAGGACATGGAATGGTGATTCTGAAGATGACTTCTGGCAAATAAGTAAAACTGAAAAATGTCTTGTACGTTCCTGACATAAGGAAATATCTGATTTTTGGGAGCCTCTTGAGCGCACATGGATCCAAGATGGTATTTGAATCTCAGAAATTTATTTTGTTAAAAGTAGGTACGTATGTAGGAAAGGGATATGAATGTAATGGATTATTTAAATTCAATTGTAACTCTAGTAAGCATGATTCTATTAATATGAATAACAACAACGATTCTGCTTATATGGTTGAGTCTTCAAATTTATGGCAAAGTAGACTCAAACATGTTAATTTTGATACGTTACGACGTTTAATTAACTTGAATCATGTTCCTACATTTCATATTGATAAAACACATAAATGTTAAATTTGTGTTGAGACAAAATTGACAAGATCTTCCTTCAAATTTGTTGAAAGAAATTCAAAACCATTTGATTTAATACATATCGATATTTGTGACTTGAAATTTGTTCAATCAACGGGAGAAAATAAATATTTTATTATCTTCAATTATGATAGCACAAAATACTATTATGAATATTTACTTAAAAGAAAAGATGAAGGTATAGAGAAATTCGTACTCTATAAGCATTAATAAGAAAATTAAAAAGGTAAAAAGTGATCATGGTGGTGAATACATTGCACCATTTGGCGAGTTTTGCTACCAAAATGAAATTATTCACGAAGTAACACCACCCAACTCTGCTCAATCAAATGGGGTAGTTGAACACAAAAATCGCACTCTGAAAGAGATGACAAATGCAATGTTAACCAGTTCTGGTTTACCACAAAACTTGTAGGGTGATGTTGTTTTGTCAGCAAATTATCTTTTGAATAAGATTTCAAGAAAGAAACAAGATAAAACTCCCCATGGATTATGGAAGGGTAGAAAACCTTCATATAATTACTTGAAATTATGGGGGTGTCTTGCAAAGGAAATGACTCCATTACCTAAACGAATGTGAATTGGTCCAAAAATGGTGGATTGTGTTTTCATTGGATATGCTGACAATAGTAATGCATATCGATTTCTTGTGTATGAATCTAAGAACCTAGAAATACATAACAATACTTTGATACAACCAAAGTATGCTTTATTTTTTGAAGATATGTTTCCATATAGGAAAATAAATGAGCGGTCGAGATTCAAAAGATCTCGTGAACTTATTGAAAGTAGACGGTCAAGTTGATCAACAAAACATTGATAACAATGGCCATCTTCAACAAGTAGTTGAAGAAGATGATCAAAATTCTCTAGAAATGAATGAGACAGATGATGAGGTAGACATTGGAAGAAGTAAAAGGGCAAGGATTAAAAATTCATTTGGTCCAGAATTCTTAACATATATGGTTGAAGCGGAGCCTCAAATGTACAAAGAAGCTATAAGCTCTCTATAAAGTCCTTTATAGAAGAAGCCATATGGAGTGAAATTGATTCCATATTACAAACTAATAGGTGGGAATTATTGGACCTTCCTCCTGGAATAGAGCCACTAAGTTTTAAATGGATTTCAAAACATAAGCTAAAAGCTGATGGAACAATTAATAAGTACCAAGGCTCGTTTACTCATAAAAGATTATAGAAAAAAAAGAAGGCCTTGATTACTTTTATACATATTCTCTTATGTCGAGAATAACCTTTATTAGGATGATACTTTCAATTGCCATTTTGCAGGATCTTGAAATACATCAAATGGATGTGAAAACTACTTTTCTTAACGAATTTCTTGAAGAAGAAACCTATATGGAACAATCTAACCGTCATGTGGCTCGAGGTCAAGAAAAGAAAGTTTGTAAAGTAGTGAAATCTTTATATGGTTTAAAGAAAGGACCAAAACATTGGCTTAAGAAATTTAATGATGTCATGATAGCTAGTGGTTATCGTATAAGTGTGACAAATGTATTTATGTCAAAACTATAAATGATGGATATATATGTAATTCTATGTTTGTATGTTGATGACATACTCATTGTTGGAAGTAATGAGAAGATGGTAAAAAGTATCAATAATATGTTGAATTCAAGATTTGACATGAAAGATATGAGATTAGCGGATGTAATTTTAGGCATTCAAGTTAAAAGTTCACCTAACGGTCTCATATTAACACAGACACACTATGTGGATAATATACTAGACAAGTTTAACAAATGTGATTTTGGTATAGCAAAAACATAATTAGACGTCAACTTACATTTGTCCAAATTAAAGGTGAAAGCATAGACCAAGTGGAATATGCAAGGATTATAGGCAATTAAATGTACCTTAAAAGTTGTAAAAAGCCTGAAATTGCTTATATTGTAAGTATTTTAAGCAGATTTATGAGTAATCTTGGTAAAAGCCATTGGAACTCTATCATGAGAATATTATGGAAATCCTCAAGGAAAACGATTATAACTCATTCCACAATGAAAGCTGAGTTTCTAGCCTTGGATAAAATGTATGAAGAAGTCGAATGGTTATGTAACTTATTAGAGGATATTCGTGAATGGCCTAAGCCTGTGCCCCCAATTTGTATACAATGTGATAATCAAGCAGCGATTAAAAGAGAATAAAACGTTATGTATAATGGCAAGTCGAGACACATACATTGTCGACATATTACTGTTAGACAACTGATCTCAACACGAGTCATCTATATTGATGAGTCATCTCTATTGATTTTGTAGGATCAAAGGATAACTTAGCGTATATGCTAACCAAAGAGTTAAATAGAGATCAAGTTGAAAAGACATATAAAAGAATGAGACTAAAGATTATGAATATATAAGGCTTTATGTGAAGGAAAACCCAGTGTTTTAAAAAATGCTAGGCGCCAGGCGGGAGCTAGGCGGAGTCGGGGAATAGGCGGTGCCTAGGCGGGGCCTAGTCGGTGCGTAGGCAGATTTACGAATAAGCCTTGATAAGACTTTAAAATGTATTTTTTCATCAATTAAATATTCTAATAATAATCATATTGTATTTTTTAAAGTAAATTTTAATTGTTTATACATAATTTTAACAAAAAAGAGTGAAATTCTTTTGATTTATTTTGAAGTTTTAAAAAATCCCGCCTAGGATCCGCTTAGGCGCCGAATTTAAAAAATCCCGCCAAGACCCCGTCTAGGCGCCCGCCTAATCCGCCTTACCCGCCTAGGCTGCCTTCTAGCCCGTCTAATAAGTCAAAACGCCTAGGACCACCCGACTAGAGAAAATCGGGGCGGTGTTCTGAAAAATCCCGCCAAGGCGGCGCTGGGAAAACCCAATCATGTTTGACTGATGATCCTAAGATCTTGGTTCAATGGGACAACCAAGATGCATAGACCTTGTGAGGTCACTATGAAGGTAACCCGCGTCCGTTCTTATGATGTAAACAATGACAAAACAAGATAAGGGTAAGGAATGCTCTTTTAATGATTCTTTATGCATCAATGTTTGAGCAAAAATGATCAACTATGTAGAGTGAAATTGGATCACTTCAAAAGAAACTAATGGGACTTAGCTATCTTAAACTCTTGCAAAACCAAGAGATATTCATGACCGTAACGAATATAACCATGAGAACCAAAACTGAGTTAGATTGATATTTGTGTAAGGTATATCGTCATTTACACAAATGACATAATAGTTCAAGGACGTAGTCCACTTATCCTTCACAAATATTGATTTTATAATGCTATCACCGTATCGAATATGTTGTTCTTGTTTTCTTTTAAATAGGGGATTATTGAAAATATTAAAAGAAAATAATAATAATAATAATAATATTAATCATAATAAGACAAATATGAATAGATGGTGAAACATCTAATAAATGTTGTTGTCTTTTGATAACGTCAGTTATAGTTTAAAATATGGAGTATTCCGATGAATTTTACACTATCATGTCTCCTACCTTTGTCTATATAATTCCTTTAGTTCTTTCGGTAAAGAAAGAAGAGAAAAAAAAAACACAAATAGAAATTGAAGTTATTGGTGAAGTTTCTATTTTTTGTTTTCCTCCGCTTAATTCTAGTTTATCTTTTCCATCTTGAAACACAAACTTGAGTTTGTTCTTAGATTCTTAGCTATCCATCCTTCAATGATAACATATGCACTCGGTTGAGTTCGTCTAACGTTTGTTATTGTATCATGAGAGACAGTTTGCCATAAACAGCAAGGGATCATGTCTTAAGGAAATAGACTCAAACCTTAACATAACCCTCTCGTTTCAAAGTAAAAAAATTATTTCTATGTTTCATTATTTTATATTTGATATTTATTAAAAACGAGTAGAAATCGACGGAATAGTCTTAGAAAGCATTTTTTTTATTTTTTTAAATAAAAAATTCCGTCCCTTTGCCTCTGCCCTGGTGGGCTAGTTACTGGATAAGCAGTAACTGGCCGAGCGGCCAGTTACTTAGTGGAGGGCTGCATCGCCCCGATGTAGTGCATGACACGTTCAGCAGCTGCATCGCGCTTGCGTTGCGCCTACGTCGTGATTTTTCGAGTCTTTTTGACTGAATTCGATCCAACTTTTTAAGCTATGATTTGGCCCAAATTGGTCGACCCCGGACTTGGTCCGGACCGGAATTTTTCGGTATTTTCAAATAGTGAATCGGAGGTTCGGTGCCCTGTGAATAGTGATTTTACGAAAACGCTCAAAATCAATTTCTGCACGCGATTCGGCTCCATTTAGGCTCTCGAAACCCTGGAATTGAAATTGGTAATATGTCCTCATTGGGTATGGACGGACCGTGCTAACAATACCTAAAGACTAGAGATCCGGTCTCGAAGTCTTTTAAAACTTGTTTCACATTGGACTCATTTTACACCATCACTCAACTTATATTTTCGAAAACCCCCACGCCATCTTTCATATGGCCGGCGCCTCGCGGCGACCTCGCGAGTACCTTCGGGAACGTCGTCCGCTCACAGTGGCGACTCCGCTGGGGATCTTTTATTTTAAACTTAAAGTTTAAAAGATTTTTTTGGATGATTATTGAAAAGTTGTTGAATGAGTTATTCCACCTTTAAGATATTTCAAACGGAGCATATGCATTAGACGGATTAGCCATTAAAGCTAGGATGCCCCATTTTGCGTTAAGCTCGTGAAAGTATCTACTCGTGACCCACTGGGAATACCGAGGGTACCGAATGAGTGGATCACTTATTGCCATACCGCATGTACCACCCTCGTTAGCACCTATTTGGGGAGAGGC
>CAOJBI010286096.1:0-10022 GCA_948277035.1 Euphorbia corollata
TATAAAATTAACGTTAATTAAAATTTAAAATAAAAATGTAACATATAACAAGGTTTGAACCGGAACCGGAACCGGATTTGAACCGGGTCAAAACCGGTCAAAACCTTGTCTAAACCGGAACCGGGGGTTATAAACTGAAACCGGAACAGGCGGTTTCACCCTATATAAGGTTTAGGTTTAAGTTCATGAAAACTACGAACCGGAACCGGCAGTTCTGAAACCGGAACTAGCGGTTCCGGAACCGTGGCCATGTCTAAATGGAGGTAGCTGGCGTCAAGCGGCACTTGAAGAAAGCGCTGCAGAAGGTGGAAGGACTGAAAAAACTGGCCTGATCTAGTGACCAATTGAAGCAATCTGCTTCTGCGGAGAAAGACGGCCTGATGGGCAGGGAGGCAGCAGAGGAAGGCAAGGCGGGAAAGAGATGCGGGCATGCCAAAGAAATCCAAGCTTTTAACTCAGCACAGCGTTCACGACTACATAACCGCAAATTACGCTTCCAGAACGGGCGAGAAGAACCCGAAGAGCCATGTAAGAAGAAACAACCCAGCTGCACCTTACAAGATTTCATGTTCGATAGCCTGAACAAGTCTGGAAAAAGAGAGCATAAGGGCTGGTTGGACGTCCAATTGTCTAGCCAGAAGAGGGCCGAGTTACAGTTACTAACACCAACGACATTGTTTTCGATAAAGACATTCCAAAATTGGGTTTGTTTATGACAGCAAGAAACCCCATTTCGCCAGATCGGGGAGAGTTTTGAATGATCGAGGCTTGTAACATCAAACCAAGAAGCAAACCCGTGATGATGAACACAATAACGAAACCATAATGAATCAATATCCGAGTTACGCAATCTTCATAACCATTTAAAGAGAAGACTGGAGTTAACCAGATTAAAATCGCGAATAGAGAGCCCGCCAAACTCCTTGGGCAAAGATATGGTAGCCCAACTAACTTTGCAAATACTACTAACATCCGAATCACCGTGCCAAAGAAAGTTCCTCATAAGTCGGGTTAATACGTTATTTACGGAGACCGGCAATTTAAATAGCGAAAGCAAATACACAGGCAATGACGCAAGGACCGATTTAATTAAAACTAGCTGACCCACATACGATAGGCAACTTCCTTTCCAATTAGCCAAACGAGATCTAAAATTAGAGGGTCCCAATGACTTACTTGCAAACGGTTCATGCTAAGAGGCGAGCCAAGGTAGGACATAGGGAAAGAGTCGACGCGGCAGCTCAATATGTTAGCCTTAGATTGCAGCAAATCGGCAGAAACATGGATCCCGAGTAAGGAGCACTTGTGGTAATTAATCTTCAATCCTGAAATTAATTCGAAACAATGAAGTATTCGAACAAAGTTGAAGATACTAGCCTCGTCGTCCGGAAGAAAACAAAATTTATCATCCGTAAACTGAAGGATCGAAATGTTGGGGAGGGAGTCATCGAGTCGAAAGCCGGGGATGATACCTTCGTTGATGCTAGACTGAACAAGATATTTTAATCCTTCAACCGCAAGAACAAAAATGAATGACGAAAGAGGGTCGCCTTGCTTGACACCTTTGTGAAGCTTAATTGGATCCGAAGGGGTTCCATTAATCAAAATAGAAGTGGAGGAGTTGTTGCGGCAATTAGACAATCACTTAATCCACTTGTTATCAAACCCCATCCTTTTGAGAACGACATCAATGTAGATCTAAGAAACATTATCGAATGCTTTGTGGAAATCTAGTTTGAGCAAAAGACAAGGACGGCGATGACAGTGGAGTTCATGAATGACTTCGGTGGCGAGAAAGGAACACTCGTGGATATTTCTCCCCTTAACAAATGCAAATTGATTATTCGAAATAATGGAGGGGAGAATAGGCTGTAGGCGGGAAGCAAGCATTTTTGTAACAATCTTGTAGATTCCATTGATAAGAGCGATAGGCCTAAATTTACATAATGAGGATGAACCAGCCACTTTCGGAATAAGAACAGAGAAGGACGTCTTGATGGAGTCCAAGAGACGGTTAGAGGAGTGAAATCGATGTAGGAGAGCCATAATATCCGGCTTAATGCAATCCTAGAAGCGTTTGTAAAAATAAAAGTTGAATCCATCCGGCCTGGGGGCTCTATTTTCACCGCAAGATAAGATTGCCGACCATACTTCATTTTCAGAAAATTGGGCGATAAGTGACAAATTAGAAGGAGCGTCCACCAAAGAGAAATTCAGATTATCTAAGGAGAATGGAACCGATACATCAGCGGAGAATAGATGTTGATAGTAATTGCAAATTGAGGTCCAGATTTCCATTTGATCCGATAAAAAAATACCATTTTCTTCGATTTGCTCAATGCGGTTGTTGCGAAATCTAGTAGAAGCAGTGCGATGGAAGAAGGAGGTGTTGTTATCACCGAGAAGAGTACATTTCACTCGAGATTGTTGATGACGCATAGATTCCAAAGCCCGACGTTTAGAGTGAAGAGTTAGCTTGGCAGCTTGCAAGATTGCAAGGTCAGACGGAGCCATAGGTCGCGAGATTGAGCTGGATGAGAGATACAGAACCCGTTCTTCTAGCTCTTCAATTTCCCGATTTAAGCTTCCGAAGTTGCTGACGTGCCAAGATTTAATTGCAGTCCGCAACAATCTTAGTTTAAATGTTAAATCACGCTGGCTATGAGCGGAACAAATACTTTCCCAATTGGAGCGAAGAAAGGATTGAAAATCCGCATGATCCCACCAGAGATTCAAGGACCTAAATAGTCTCGGACCGTCGCAAGAAGGCACTCGAGATCGAAATAGTATTGGGAGGTGATCCGAGAGAGAGGAGTCGACAGTGCTAGTTGATAGTTGTGGCATTACAGAAATCCCCACAAAACTGCCATCATCACAAGTTTCTTTGTTAGTGGACGATTGCAACGATCTCATCGAGATTCTTTCGGAGAACATGTGTAAGCTGAAATTCCTTCAAACGTTTTGATTCTTCAGGAATTTCATACTTCGCCTAAAATATATACAATTCTAACTTCATATTCATAACTTGAAATTCAAAATGAACTCTAAGAATCATATGCTAACCTGTACATCCGGGTTAGGTTTAGGGTTAGGGTCAGGGTCGGGGTCGTGGTTAGAGTCAGGGTCAGGGTTAGGGTCTAGGTCATGGTCAGGGTCGGGGTTAGGGTCAGGGTCGGGGTAATCTTTGAAATTTCATCGTGATGGGAATAGATCATTGCAATTGTTGGTCTTCAACGAGGAATTCCTAGTAAGCGCGAGTCATCATCTCGCGTTGATTACGTCCCTGCCCTTTGTATAAACCGCCCATCACTCATACCGATTGAATGGTCCTGCCTCTCGCGCGATGGCATGCGGGGATCCTCGCAACCGTCGCGTGATGGCATGCCCCTCAAGTCGGGTTCAAAGTCCATGTCAGGATCCGGGTCGAGGTCGGGGTCTAGGTCGGGGTCGGGGTCAGTGTTGTGGGCCGGGTCCGGATGGGGGACGGGGTTTGGGTCTAGGTCTCACAAATCTCTCAAAACTAATGCTGAGCTTGATGTTGTTATTGCTAACGTATTAATCAGCGAGGAATTGATGGAAAAGGCCACCAGACTGCGAGTACCAATCCCTGAATCAGTTCTTTCTCGTTTGAGAAAACGGACTGTCGGATATGATGATCAACTCTTCTCGGCTGTGTGAAAAGTTATCGGATGTGGTGATCAACTTTTCTCATATGGGAGAAAAGTTATCGAATGCGACCTTGACCCGGATCCCGACCTAAACCTTGACCTCGACCCCGACCCGGACCCCGACCCTGACCCCGACCCCGAACCGGACCCCGACCCTGACCCCGACTTAGACCCGAACCTCAACCCTAGACCCGGACCCCGGTTGCTAACCCGAAATAAGTGATGGTGTTGAAGTTCTTCAGGACACAGAATACCGCCACACTCCTTGGAAATCCAACAAGGTTGACTCCGGGGTTTTAAGTCGCCCAATTACTAACCCGAAATAAGTCATGGTGTTGAACTTCTTCAGGACACGGAATACCGCCGCACTCCTTGGAAATCCAAAGAGGTTAACTCCTGGGTTTTAATTCGCCCAGTTGCTAACCCGAAATAAGTGATGGAGTTGAAGTTCTTCAGGACACGGAATACCGTCGCACTCCTTGGAAATCCAACGAGGTTGACTCATGAAAACAAACATAAAATCGAATGCGAATAATCAATCAGAAAATTTGATGAAGAATACATGTTTAGGCAGAAGTTTTTCTCATCAAGATCAGTCGAACAATATTTGTGAAAGTAAGCTCTTGTGTGTTGCTTGTGGGTTTTGTGTCGGTGTTCATCCTATTGAGCAGTTTCAACAGAATTCCAGGTGCTTATGCAGACCTACGCATCCTAATCAATTTGAGCGAAGATTATCAAGAAACAAACAAACAAGAAAAAAGATCAAGACTTTATTGGAAAAAGAAACGAGGGGAAAGTTTGGGGATTTAGAATTTAGATGAATTCATGGATGATTGAGAAGAACTAGTAGAAGATAGGGTAGAGTTGCAACGGTGAGTAGGTCAAGAAAAGGGTTTGAAGACGAAGACAAAAGTGAGTTTCCCATTTTAACTCTTGCCGAGTCAGTAATTTTAACAGAGCTAATATAAAATCTCATTTTTGATAATGTTGCAATACCTCATTTTTTTTTTGAAAAAAAAAATTTCTCAGATCTCATTTTATAAATGAATGAATGAAATCACGAGATACTTTTTTTAAACTTATCCCATTATATAATTCTATATTTAAAATAAAAAGTGTTATATTTGTATGGTATGATTTCTATTAGTTTAACATTTTGAGTTAAACGATTCCATTACATGTTATTAGAATTTCTTCAACATATGGCAAATGAATTTTCAACACATGATAAATTTATTTATTTTAGCTTTATTTTAATTAGAATGAATGCTGCTGTAATTTTAGGTTTAATTGCATATTATAGGAAATTTGGGTGTTAAATTGGAATTAACACGGAAAATCCGGTTTTGGAGCATTTAACGGAGTGTTGAGGATAAAAAATATAGACATTCCTACTTTTGGTCATAACTTCTTCACACCACATTGGATTGGGATGATTCAAGATTATATAAAAACCTTTTTATGTTTTTTTTTTGAAGAAAGATTATATAAAAACCTAAGAGAGGTATTTCTAATTTTGTCTCTTTAAGATCTTTTCCAAATTCAGATTTTTTTTTTGTTATGCTAATAATAGGTTCAAACTTAATATGTTTGTCTGATGTAGATTGCTCATTTTAGCTTAATTACTTGATTGGTGTACAATGCCAAAGATATTGACAATGGTTAATATTGTCAAAAGAGAGACTATATACTCAATGTGTTGAAAAATAATAATAAATTAAGAAATTAACCATTTTAAAATCTTATATGCTAAACCAAAATTACACCATTTGGTGTTGTTTTCTATGTTTAAAAACTGTTTGTCCTAGAAAAAATTGTAAAATTAAATTTTTAGGATAATAATTTTTTAAATATCCCAAATTAGGCTTTAATTCCATTTTTCTTGTAAATTTAGAATAATGCTTATTAGAAATGTTTTTCGGTTGTTAGATAATCATGAAAGAAGGTATTCAATTACAAAATCTCCTTTTACTGAAGATGGATTTGACAGATATCAAAGAGAAAACAACAGGAATATATAAATGTTCAAAAATCTTGCAAAAATAATATGATTATTATCAAAGACCAAATGCAGCCATAAAAGAGAGTCTAACTCTATCACCTCAACTAGAAACTTGCAAAGTGATTCTAAAGTTGTGGCTTTAACGAATCCTTACCAATGATTTGATACCACCATTTTCAATAATGTCTACATGTTAATTCAAATTTGGTATATGGTTGAGCTATACAATACTAGTGAATATATATCTGAAATTTAGTTGATTTCTAGCCCTAATTATTTGATTGAACATAAATTTGTTCAAGTGTTGGTTATAGTTAAATTTCTTATGAATTAGTGAAAACTAAACTCATGTCTTCACTAATAAATATGTTCTCATTTGATCTTTAACACGTGTTAAATTTTTCATTTCTTATGACTTTTTTCATTTCTCTCTTCTGCGAATTCACACATGTTAAAAAATATATAAGGGACACTGAAAGAATACCATTTTCTGGGAGAACATATTTTCTTTCCTTCTCTGGCGTACTTAGCTTCTGTTGTCAATTGAGCTACCATACCTTATAAGTAGCTTATGCTTGTTAATCAATCTAGCAAACAACAATATAGTTAGTGTGGACAAATATAGCAAGTTCATGCCCTTTCCATGAACTTCAACTAGGTCATTCGGATTTGTAAGTGTATGTGAGTGGGAAGTGTTGTGATTTTGCTTAATGAACTCAAGAACACCAAGAACATTCAAGGTTTCCTTCTAACTTGAGAGTTCTCTCTCATGCAATGTAATTTGCACGAAAATCTTCCCCCTTTTCTGTAACTCAACTCTTCTCTTTTATCCAAGAGCTCACTTCAATCCAAAATTCAAATCTCAAGATTCACTTTTTGTTTTTTTACTATAACCCATACCTTTTTTCAATTTTTTTGTCTAATGCATGCAAAAAGTATGGTATAATCGGTCATAGGTAAGGCTAAGGGTGTGGTTTTGACAGTAGAAATCGGAAAGTATGGGAAAAGTATGGCTTTTTACCTCGAAAATTGAAAAAGTTGCAGAAATGGCTTTCTGCTACTGCCACATGGGTAACGATGTGGGGTGACATCGTTAACGGGTGACATCATTAACGATTTCAGCCCCACATCGTCAACGATGTGGCACTTCAGAATAGGGATTTTATTTCTTTTTGAGTTTAAGACTGGATTTGGTCCAAAATAAACACAAAAAGCTTCACCGAGACGACATTAGGGCCCTGCAAAAGTGAAAGGCTAACATAGAGAATAAAAATTACAGCTTCATCATCGAAGTCGCGAGTAGGATCGAAATCCCGTGCTCGCAGGAACCATGCAGCTTGGTTTGTTCTATCCCATGCAAAATAGTTTCCAATTACAAGGTTATTATATATGATTCATATTGAGGAGCTTGCCAAAATCACTCGGAGGAAACCATTAACTGTTCTTGGGCACATCACTCATCTTCTAGAAAATGAAGAAACAACAAGTTGTCAACATATCTTCAATTGAAGCAGAGTATACGAGTATGGAAGTTGCTTGCTTTGAAGTGAAGGGGCTATCCTACATCCTTATAGATTTGGAAATCACATTCCACTACCTGTACAGCTTAGCTACTCTTGTTGTACTTGTAATTCAATTCACTACATTCAATCAATAAACTCGTTCAATAATTCATTGAGTTTGACAAATTCATCCATTTCCTAACGGTTTTTTATTAAATATTTGTTTGTCCACTTTATCCCTTTTCTTCAAATTTAATCTCAATTGATTTAAGAGATGGTTTTAATACTAATGAAGATGGCTACATAATTGGACGTATTAATTTAGTGAAAAGGAAAATAAATATATGCAAGAAAATCAAAAATTTAAAGAGAAGAGATATTTAAGAATTGATTGGATATTCAATTTTTCAGTTCAGTTGTTTTACTTTTAGAAAATTTGTTTCTTTTTATAAGAGATTTCTTAAGCTAGTAGTCAAACACCATTTTGTCATTTATTTAACAAATAAAATGGGAAAAAAATAGAAGATGCCTCCAAATAATATCACATGATGATTGAACAACAATATCAATAAATACAACCAAATCTAAAATTTGATGCCAAAAGTGAAATTATCATATGATAATTAGGTGAATCTTTCACTTTTGAACTTCAATTTTTTATGAAGAACCCAATAATTAATTACTTGACTAAAATAAAAATATAGACTAAATATCATCAGACATCTCTATCTTAATTATTGCTACCTAGGTTTTGTTAGATCATTGAAATTACACCCACAAATCTTATAATATCCCATTACTTCTTTATCAGTCACTATCCCTTCAGTTTCCAAAGTCACCCAACCATAAATGGTACGTACATTAAACTTGCCACTGCTTCTTCCAGCCAATCATCGTCTTCATTCTTCATCTACAAAATTATCGAGTTAATAGATTGGAAGGAAATTCGAAAATATCTACACAAACTCGGAAAACTCAGTCTTTTTCAAGCTTAAATCTACTATAACAATTAACAAATAATGCAAAAAAAAAAATGGAGAAAACCATTGAAATGGAAAGTTATTAAATTACAGATTTGAATTCTCTAGAGTAATCCTGAACATATAAAATTGTCGTATTCATCAATTTAATATGCGTTTGAACTGGGTATAATCTTATAAAATTCATCCAATAATTTTTGGTCATTTACTTACAAATCATTCATGTTTGTAAAAATAAGTACCTCGAACGAGTCATTGCTATATGATTGTTTATCTTGATTATTATCAATCTTTTTCGCTCCAATTTCATCTTCACATAGTTCGTTATTCCTTGCAAATCTTCCTCGAACACGAACTCTTCGGTCGGCTAAGGTTTTTCGGCAAGCATACTGATGATAATAAATAAATAAATGAATGAATACATATCTAATATCTTCTAGCATAAATATATATATGATTATAATGGAATAAATGAAAATAATTCTAAATTATAATATAAAGAATAGAATATAGTAAGAGAGAGAGACCTTTATAGTCTTGTTAAAGTTTCTTTGGTTTCTCTTCTTCAAGTACCTAAGAATTCTATCTTTTCTTTCTTCAACTGTATAACGCCCGACCTTAATATTGCCATTTTCAACTGCTGGCATTTGATTGCATTGAATTCCCTGTTACCAGATTTTATCCCAGAAAAAAATCAATTTATAAAGTATTATTCGTAAAGTAAAATTACAATTAATAAAAAAAAGTATTAAAGAAATGAATAGATTAAATACCCAATTATCTCCAGCAAATTCAGGACAGAAAGACTTGAAATTTGGCACAAACCCGCAACAATCTTCTCCATATTCACAAGAACTTCCGTCGGAAAACTGAAAACCGGCCGCTGCAGCTCCGACGTAATTATTCTGATCAGTCTTGCAGCCGGAAATGTTGCTTTCGAAACCAAATTGATGGTCAAAATATGAAGAAGAATTAGAAGAACAAGGGACTGCAGCTGTATCAAAATTAACCCCAAATTGGTCGGTAAAACACCCCCTGTTCACCGGAACCCTAGAAAACGCCTCGGTCTCTGATGGATAGCCCTCGAATTCGCCGCCATTGTTACTAATGTTGTCATAAAATAACGGATAATTAACTTGCGGGTAACTCAACATTGCACAGTTGTTCGAATTGGAATTATTAGCGACGAATGTTGTAACTGACGAAATGTCAGAAAATTCGTCGGGAGAAAACTGAAAATCGGGGTAGAGTTGAGGAATTGAAGCCATTGAAAATGAAAGGAGAAAAGGAAATTGAATAATTTTTCTTTTCTGTTTAGATTTAGAAAAGGAAAATGTATCTCTATTGTCTCTGTGTCTTGTCTGTCACTTAACCAACGAGGAGATAGAGTTGTATATATATATAGGAATGATACAGTGGCAACTGGCAAGTTGTTGTTTTAGTAACAGAAAGAAGAAACAATTAGAGACGTAATTAGTAAATTAAATCAATCAGTTTAACTCCTTTTATCAATAAAAAAAGATCTTTTCCTACTTGGACAAAAGTGTCATTAATACCGTACCATGTCATCCAGATTTACTGGTAAAATCGTGTATCGTTACTGACTTTATTTCGATTCGTTAAAAGTATCATTATAAAAAAATTACGAGTATGACATGTTCAAATTAATAAAAAAGAATTTATACAAAGATAAAGTAAGTTAAAACATAATTCTAATATATAGAATCAAACAAATAATTTATTATAGTTATATTATCAAAATATAAATATTAATGTATGTTTATATTTATATGTAAAATTATTTTTTATAAAATAAATTATACGGTAGAACCAGTAAGATCGTGTATCAATAGTTTCAGTGATTTGATAT
>CAOJBI010286359.1:0-10767 GCA_948277035.1 Euphorbia corollata
CCAAATATAACATCACTTATAACAGGTATAACAACTATCATATTACCTATAATGCCTTCATAAAATGGTTTTTGCTGCGAAATTAAGCATGGTATAGGAAAGAGATGGTGGCTAAAAAAAAAGAGGATAAAAATAAAATAAAATAGTAAGTTAAAAAAAGAGGAAAGTGAAAATATTTTGCTGGTTTGACAAAAAAAATATATTTTGTCCAAACAAGAGATTTGCTTGGATTTCCCTACAAATTGATCGTTAATTGATTTGAGAGATACAATAAGGAAATATCAGTTTTAGTAAATAGTTACAGCATCACACATTTATCGCTTTCCAAATTATCTATTTTTGAAGGCCAAATGCATCATTACCCTCTCAACTTAACTTCAAATATTGGAAGCCACCCCCAACTAGCAAAATGACTAATTAGTGCCAGACCTTGGTAAGAATGCACCTGTTTGTCCCCATCAATACCATGTGTCAATTTTGAAATGCATTTTATTTACCTTATCTTGTGCTTTATTTACTTATTATTTCTGGGATATTGGTTAAGTTGTCCATATTTTGTGATTTTTGGTAGGGAATTTCAAAGTGGAAGATTGTGCTTAATGACATGGATAATGGAAATCATGACTTAAAGGTGTTAATATGGATTAAGTCGTGGGCACGCCAAATGCAACAGTCAATGTGAATTCCATTTGTTGACATGGACATATTTCAACTGATTTCGCCCACAACTCAATTTTGTTCCACCTTTGTAGCAACTGAAACATTCAAGTCCATACTTTCAACAATTAACCGATGATCTGATCCATGGGGAGTAATGGGTCATTAACTACAACCACATTCTGCTCAACGTGACCAACTATTGTAATTAGTGGAATTGAAAACATTATCTGTTATTTTTCTAGCTTAGTTATTTTTCTCTATTTAAGCATTAGCTAGTTTTGTTTTTAGAACAGTATCAGTCAGACGTTTTATACAGACATAGTTTATTTTGGCTTTTGTTCATCATGTCTTACTAATTTAATATTCAATTAATGGTTAATCCTACTCTTCTTTCTTTTCACTTGTGAGATCTAAGTTAGCTTTATATTTCTTTATCAATTTTACTATTTGTTTGTTCGGTTTCTAAGTTTTACTTTTATTCTTTTAATTGATGCAAAAAGACATAGTTCAATTGAACGTTTTCGAAATTTACATACAAATTGATTTGATTCGTAATCGTCTTTTTGATTTGTAAAGCATCAAATTAGGATTTTTCAATCCTAAGGAATAAACAGTCTTACTTAAACGAGTCAAGCGTCTTCGACGAGTTAGTTTGAATCGTGTTTTCCTAGTTTTTAAAGCAACTACCAAGTTAAAACAGAGGAACGTTTACAAAGTAATATGGTTTAGTTAGGGTCAATCATAGAAAGTCTCGTGATTGATTTAAAATTAAGGATGAATTGGCATTGCTAGAAGCGCCTTTCAGTAACTATAATTGGTTTAGTGAAACTGATTTAGAAAATCTTTGAGTCGATGATCAAGTAAAATAACGAGAGTATGTGATTAAGCCTTTGATTGAATGCATTCAATCGATTAATTTTTTTCAGCACTTTGAATTTCTTGCTTTTAAATTATTTTCATCAACCATCCAATTTACAAACCCCTCCTTATTACTTTAATTGTTTATATTTTCACATTCGACAAAAGGATTTTACGAGATTAATACAATCCCTTTGGGATCGACCCTGCTTCCATTGTTGCAAGCTTAGAGCATGAATTTTTAACTTGGCGAAATCGACACTCACCAGTCAACTTCTAGTTAAAGAGAGAAAAATCAGAAAAATGACATATTTGAAAAGTCAAAAACTAGATTCTGACACGTGACGTTGAAGGGTTAAGTGATTTGTTTTTGCCAAGTTGAGGGTAACATCTGGTCACATTGCAAGTTGTGGGTTAATGGAGATAAGATGCATTTTGATCATTTTCGAAATATCCACAAGTATATTTTACCGACAAATTGATCGCACACACAAATATTCTTTTCGTGGTGGATATTGAAAATTTTAGTTGGAAATTAAAAATTGCAGGTTATATGATGTAAATGAGAGGGCTTTGGCCTATTTAGAGAAGGCGGACCGAACGGGCATTTTTGGCAGTGCGTGATTTTGTTGAAATCCTTTCTTTTTCTCATCGGAATCAGCGTTCCGCGATGAATCACGTCATTTTTCGGGCAAAAAAATGTCGTTTAGGCCCTCAATTTTATGTTTTTGTGTTTTTTGGACTATTTTGCAATTTTCTAAAAGTTTGTTCGGGTGTCTTTTCATTCCACCGTTTTGCGTAACGGTTTTGTGTGTTATAAGTAGCCTTGTGTTTATGTCAATTTCAGTTTTTGAAGAAATAAAGTTTCAGTTTGAGAATTTTTCACAATTTTTCTTAGATTTTGCGATTTCTAAGCAAATTGTGAAGAGTCGAATTTTGTTGTTGTTGCGATTTCAACAATTTGCGACTATAAACTTTTCCTTTAGCGAAATGCGTCATTATAATATTGATCTTCGTTATATGTTATTTATGTTTGTTATTTTGACATTGTAGTGGTGAGATTTTGTTTTTCAAATCATTGCAAAATGTTTTATTTGATGTATCTATTTTGTTTACTCAAGATATTAATTAAAATATATTCTATATTTTAATATTTAAGAAATATTTCTTATAAAAAAAAATTATTCTTTTTTAAACACCCAAATACTTTAATTGCTATGTTTACGGGGCACGTTAATACATTAATGACTAAAAGCCTCTTGTCGCAGTTAACATAACAAACCATAACGAGAAAATTTCAATAGACACGTTTATTATACCCAAAAAGATTAAAAGATACACAAAAAAAAAATTGAAAGAGATAACAGTCGCTTAATTTGGGAAATATGGAGCGGGAAATAAACAGAGATCAGATTTCCTTCGCGTTGTGCCTCCGATCTTTTCGGTCATATCAAGATCATCAATAGGTTTCCAATCAAAATGGAACAACAATTTAGCAAGCGCAATTTCAACATTAGCCACCCCAAAAGACATTCCAGGACAACTCCTTCTTCCCGACCCAAATGGTAAGTACTCATAATTATGTCCTTTATAGTCAACTCGACTGTCAATAAATCTTTCTGGTTTAAATTTGTTGGCATCTTCTCCCCAGTACTTTGGATCTCTTCCCATCGCCCATACATTCACCATTATCTTGGTTTTCTCCGGTATCTCATACCCTTCGATCTCACAGCTCTCTCTACATTCTCTTGGAACCAGTAACGGGACCGAAGGATGTAACCTAAACGTTTCTTTTACTACTAATTTCAAATACTCTAGCTCTTCTATATCTGCCTCTTCTATCCTTCCCTTTCCGCTAAATTTTCGCCTTATTTCGGCTTGTGCCTTCTTCATTACTTCCGGGTTTTTTACCAGTTCCGACATCGCCCATTCTGTCGTCGCCGCTGAAGTGTCAACACCCGCGACAAACATATCCTGAAATGCAAAAAATTTTAGCATACTTTACAAAAATTACAATTTTTTCCTTTTTGTAGTTTTCGATATAGCTAAGAGAACGAGAGCGGTAATGAACTAACCATGATTACGGCTTTGATGGTGGTATCAGTTAGAGGGATATCAAGGGTCCCACTTTCTTGAAGATTCAAAAGAACATCGACAACATCTTGCTCTTCGACTTTTGTTCTTCCCTTTCGAGCTGCTCTATGTTCTTCGATGATGCTCTCGAATATTTTATCGATATTTTTCTGAAGTTTATCGACTCGAATCCTTATCCCGCTGAACATTTGAAGCCATTTCATAGAAGGATATGCGTCGGCAATACAAATTCCGCTCCCTACTTCGTACATTATTTTCTCCAAACTCGAAATGAACACATTTTCGCCATCCCATATTTTGCCACAAGCTGCTCTTGAAGTGATACAATAAGTCGAAGAAGTGATCATCTGAGTAAAGTTGATAGCTGAACCGGGTTTCGTAAGAGAAATCAGCTTCATTAGTTTTTCTGTTTCTTCTTCACGGATCGGTCTGAACGAAAGCACGCGCTTAGGAGCGAGCAACTCCATCATGGTAATCTTTCGTAGTTGTCGCCAATAATCACCGTAAGGCGAAAAGGTGATGTCCGTGTAGTCATAAGTAACACTTTTAGCGACGATCATTTGAGGACGCTGGGCGAAAATGACGTCGTGGGTTCGGAGAACCTTTTCTGCTGCTTCACGGGAAGAAATGATGACATTTTGAAGCTCGCCGAGTTGAAGATGCATAACGGGACCGAACTTTGTCGCTAAATCTCGCATCTTTTGATGCGGCAAACCCCCAATTAAATGGTGCATGCTTCCAATCAATGGCAGCTTGGAAGGGCCAGGGGGAAGATTTGGGGATTTTTTGCTCAAAAATTTCTTCCATACGAGAAAAACAAAGAAAATGGTTACAGTTGAAGTGACTCCCCATTCTAAAGACTCCATTTTCAATTGTTCAATCTTTAATATACAGAGTTTAATTGATCCAAATATAAACAGAATAGCCAAACCATTTTAGTAAAGAAAAATAACCATGTGAATTGTTATATTATATAATTTTTGTTGTGTTTATATTAATTTAGTTGTCAGCTTGTGCATGCACAGATAACAATAAGCTTAAATCCAAGATATTACAGAATAATATTGTAATAGTGGAGCACCCTTTTGTTGACATAGTCATATATAACACCAAACCAATAATTTTATTAATGGAATCTTTGTTTGGCATCATGGCGTATTAAAGTCTAATATGCATGATATGATATCATGTATTATCATTAATGGAAAAGGATTATCAAAATTTGAGGGGCAAAATGCATACCTGCACTCCTAAATTTGGTAACTATTCGAAGCTGCCGTCCTCAATTTTAAATAATCAAATTCAGGCCCCCTAACTTGGCAAAACTGTTAACTTCAGCCCCCCAAACTTGGTAAAACTGTTAACTTCAGCCCCCTCATGCTTGTAATTGTGAAATGGAATCAATTTTGAGTGTTTCAACTTGTTATTGCGGAGAAATTACGAATGTTAAAGCTTCGTGGAGTAAAGAAGAAGGTACAATGCATGAGGGGGCTGAAGTTAACATTTTTTAATATGAGGGGGTTGAAGTTAACAGTTTTGCCAAATTGGGGAGCCTGAATTTGACTATCCAAAGTTCAGGGTGGTAACTTCAAATAGTTACCAAGTTAGGGGTCCAAATATGCATGTTGCCTTTATTAAATTGAGAAAGATAAATTAAGGGCATCACTGGACCTTTGGAATAAGGTAAAACGCTTACAAAAGAGATATTTAGATATTATTAATGAATATGGCAAAATCAAAAAAAGACAAAGATCATAAAAGAGAGTAATAAATTTTCTTTTTATAAAAAGAGCAAGTTGGTTGGTCTCTCACATTCATAAAAGCTGCCTTATTGTATACAGAAGAAAATTAAAGATCACTCAAGGAAATCTTTTCTACACCATTCTCTCTTCCTATAATATATATCAAGATTTTGTAATCTTAGCTGTTTATCCATTTATTGCCCACAATTCCTTTGTCTCTTCTTCACTTTTCCATTACTTTTTTGTTTTTAATAATGTTTCTATACTATATCTATACCATGTGATCTATTCACTTTACACCCGCACCAAGAATAAACTAGGTCACGGAATAAGGAAAAAAAAAACAAAATGAAAATAAGGTGTGATGTTTGTGAGAAAGCAGAAGCCTCAGTGTTTTGTTCAGCAGACGAAGCGGCTCTCTGCGATTCGTGTGATCGCCATGTTCATCATGCTAACAAGCTCGCTACGAAGCATTCGCGCTTTTCTCTTATACATCCTTCTTCCTCTAAAAGTACCCCTACTTGCGATGTTTGTCAGGTAAAGCCAATCAGTTTTGCGTCAGATATGTATGACGAAGTGCGTAATGGTTTTTATTTGCGGTGATTTCAGGAAAGGCGAGCATTCTTGTTTTGTCGAGAAGATAGGGCGATACTTTGTAGAGAATGTGACATAGCAATCCATGGAGGAAATGAACAAACCAAAAAACACAATAGATATCTTCTAACCGGAGTCAAGCTTTCTAATTCTTCTTGTCGTTCCTCGATCTATACATCCTCGTCATCTTCCAGCAGCTGCTCGGATGCCATCAAGAACAACAATTTAGAAAACCTCAGTTCCGAAAGAGCAACAGCATTTACATCTCCTTTATCTATACCATGCATCAACAACATAAACAATGATGGAAATGATAGTCTTGTAAATGATAGGAGCTTGTATCCAATGTCATCAAGCAGCATATCCGAGTACCTAGACACAGTTCCTAGCTGGAGAGTCGACGATTTTCTTGATCCTTCCGAAGCATACTGGAAGGTATTTATGCAAATTAATTTTAACTCTAAATTAAGCTATATCTGTCAACTTACACTTTTAATTCGTTACGTTTTTTAATGAGGATATAAATAGATACATAAATAGGTCCTTAATCTTATTGTTTCTTTCTTGTGAATGTTGGTAACATCCATTCTTCTTCTTCTTCTTCTTCTTCTTCTTCTTCTTCTTCTTCTTAGGGAGTTAATGTAGAGAGTCATGAACACCCTTTTTCCTGGGGTATTTAATGCAGAGTTGTGGCAAGTTTTCGGCATTGATGGACTATCGAGAAAGTTGAAATCCAAATGGGTTTCTTTTTACCCCAAGATGTAAACTTGTGGTGGGTTTCCGAATTTCAAGTTTCAACAGGGAATGGAGTGTTATGTTCTTACAATTGCTTAATTAAAAGCAACCAAGAAATTCAGCTTGCTTGCTTAAAGAAATTCAGTTCTCATTCAACTTAATGAGTTTTTTTTAGCACTATAGGAGGGCTAGATCTCCTGTGGGTGCTTCTCAGTCAATATTGGCGGCTACCTTTTCAAAACGTCCAATCAAGGTTAATTGTATCTTTCTTTCTTTGAAAAGCAAAAAAATCAAAGCTTGCAGCCAATTTACGATATTTGCACACATTTATTATTCTTCTTTCTTAATTTACGCTTTTTTGACTATTATTCCATTGAACACTACGGTTCAGAGATTTGAATTATTCAGTCATTATTATTTTATTTAATTACATCAACACTCCAATTTGTCAACAACAAAATAATAATAATAATAATAATATGAACTTAAAATCAACTTTACATAACATTAAGCAAATTTTCACCCTTCATTAGACTTAACTGAAAACGTTTCTCAAAAGTTACATTAATTAAAAATCCATTTTTTAAACAAAAATATGATATTAACATTTTATTCAATGGAGGATACTCACATCTTACAATATAATATATATGTTCCATGGGATAAGGTTTCTTTGCTAGAATATTTTAGCCAAACCAATTTTAACTTTCTATCCCATTTTGTACACGTTCTTTCTGACTGACGTTTTCGTTGAATGTAAATACATGAACCTTGGATCGAATTCATTTTATCCATCCATCAAACTGAAAAGGGGGTTTCTACTTGCATTTCCCACTCTAAGAGCCTCCAAGCTATGGTTAAACATTCGCCAGACCAAAGCCTCTCACATACTTCATGCATATTGTGGTTTAAGTTGCCTGTAACTCCATAATTTATAAAGACTTGTTGTATCAGGGAAAAAGTTGACATTTTTTTGAGGTTTTTTTTTTATTCACCCCTCTTGAATAGAATCGGAAAACCAGTGCATAAATACGTAAATATAGTAGGAAGCACCTTTTCATCTAGTTCACACTTCACCCCACCAATAATCCGTTCTTGTCGAACCAGGCCTTTTTAGATGTGAAGAATTGGCGCAGCCACAATTTAATGATCTATCGAATTTTTCAATCAATGCTTATTGAAATAGCATTTTTTTTCATCTTTGTAATAATCAGCATGGAACCTGAAACTCTAGATATCATTAGTTATGAACTGATATAGACAAGGCAGATTAAACAAGTTGGGTATGTAAGAAATTAACAGCAATTACGAGGTTCTATATGTTTTACCACAATTAGCAAGATCATGGGGATCATCAACAAACAAAAAGAACTAAAACCAATGAACAAAACAATATTCGACTCCGATAGTAGGGAAAATGCTTCGGGTTGAAGGGCATGCATTTTGATTTTGTACATGTGTTAAAAGAAATCACAGCATTCTGCTGCTCGTTTAAAACCAATGCAACATCTCAACTCTCTACTTTGGAATGTGAATTTTTTTTTTTTTTTGTTAACCGTTACTTACATAATATTTTACAGTCCCTTCAGGGAGAGGAACAGACAACAATATATGGATATATCATACCTTTTAGACAATTACATACACCAAACAATAAAAGAATCGCATCCAATATTGTATTCAATGGAGCAAACAGGAAAACACTGTTGGACCCTGAAATATGAGGAGAAAATGTAAACACAAGAACTTGTTAGTTTATCCGTTCATTATAAAATACTTATCCAAATATTGGGATAAAAGATTCACGAATCAGAAAATCAAATATTGTTATAGTATTACAATTAACATACCTCTTTCATGGGGGTTCAACTGCAAAGTCAAGAAGTAAATGCAAAAAGCCTATCTGAAATCTTTGTTCGGCATACTGGACACTCTGAACAAGCTAGGGAACAAGATTTACACACTGCAAACATAAAGCAATAATGGTTATAGACCAGAATAAATACATTATGTGGGGAAAGATATTTAGCAGTTTCAGTTCATTTGCAAGGAAAAACTAGAGTGGCTTACAACAAAAATGCCGACAGGGAAGAAGAATTGCAGCAGTTGGCGATTCGAAGCATACTTTGCACATGTGTGAATTGGCATCTCCATTGCCAAGGTACTTGAGTTCTTTTTCCTTCATCTCCTGCATTCTTGCCTGCAAACAAACAAATCAAACCCTTAGTTATAAACTTCATTCAAGCCATGCAATTAGTGGTCCACACAAATGCTAATTCCACTTCTCCCTATCATAATTTAAAGCATGCAAAAACAGCTGGTACTAGAAAAACCAGTAATTATCCAAATCAATACGATGAGTCAGATAATGTCATCAGCCGACAAACTGTCATTGTGTTCTATTGTTCACATTTAAATACTTTCTGCAATGTGCAAGCAATAGGAACCTCCTAGATGAAATCATTAATTGATTGTTCAACACAAGAATCCCCGCCAATATAAGCACAGCCTCCAATGACATAACCCAAATATAAAGATCAAACAGGTTCTCTAACAAGGCACACCATAGATACAGCCAAAAGATTATGTTCCAAAACAATCAATTGAGTCTTTAAACAGGATCAAGCTTGTCCTAGATATTTGTTTTTCAGATATGGTGCAGGAAGATCAATTAGTTCATGCATAGTAGTTAAAGGCACGCCTAGGCTCCAAGCTGCGACCTAGCACCTTTAGTGTTTCTAGGCATAATATTGTGCCTAGGCGGCTCCTAGGCTCAAGGCGCGACCTTGCGCTTTGACTAGTGTGTGTGTGTGTGTGTGTGTGTGTAATAGCTTGCGCATATTAATGATTTAGTTTATAAGAAATCCCTTAAAAATATTGGTTTATTAAATGAAGCATTGCCTTGGTCGCCTTAATATAAGGCTAAAGCACTTGCCTAACGGCTGTTGAGGTGCTCCGGCATCGACTGGTGGCGCCTGAGCTCCTCAGGAGCTTTTGACAAACACTGGTGTGCCCTTTCCGTTAAATATACACTCTTGCCCAAATATAGATAGATGCTAATTTCTATCAGCTACTAGCAGGGCAGCTGATAAGGAATATTTTTTTTGCTGAATTTTTGTTTTAGAGAAAAATTTGCATTGTGTTATTTTCATGAATAGATTTGAGAATGTTGAATTTTAATATTGAGGAAGGTACCTCCTTTACTCCTTGCTTAATTTTTAAAGAAAAAGTAACATAAATATGTCCTTTCCATTTTTATTTAGTTGTTAAGAAACTTCACAAACTAATTTGGAACTCCTATTCTTATACAGCTCCTTGTTGTTCCTTTTTCTTTTCTGGTGCTGTTCTTTTCATGGGGGGCTTTATTTTTGTTTACTGGTCCTGATGTTGTGGATTAATCGACAGGAATTCCTTATCGACATCAGCATTCTTTAACACTCGACTTATATTGGTAACATGACATTGTAAAATAAATCTGTTTGCCTAATTAAAATATATGGTCCTGGTTTTTATGTAACTTAAATCACTTCTTTGTTAGCTTTCTCTTTTAAGTTTCATGATCATGGCCAAAAACGGACTAGCATCTGATTGGCCTATGCTAGTTTTAGTACGGATAGTGTCGACATTGGTGATATGGATAAAGGAATGACAAGAGAAATACTTTTGTGTTATAATCTATTGCTATTCTTCACATAATCAATACATGTATGCTGACATATTTTTTCTGGTAGATTGTGATTTACTTGGCGACATTTTGTACAATCTTTGTTGCATTAATGGTGCGCGTTACTGTTTTCTTAATAAGTTTACAGTGTTTAATTTTGGTGCATGCCGGTGAAACGCCTACTGCTTTAAATAATACCTGAAATATTTTAGCATTGTTATTATCAATGAAGCTTGATTGCTATTGTCAGTTTTGTATTTTGTATTCTGCTTGTGGATTGGAGTGTACACAATTTTTCACTGAGCGTAGTGTATACTATCGATTCCTTGGCAAAATGGTCTCTGTAGTGAGAACCTCTTGGTTTTCTTTAAGGTCCGTGTTCTTTGCAGCTTCATTAGATGAATGTATCCTTTATATTTT
>CAOJBI010287740.1:0-11031 GCA_948277035.1 Euphorbia corollata
CTTGGGGAAGCGCTTACTAACCACTAACATTTAATTATCGCAACTAACCCGCTAACATATACAAACTGTTGTGCAGGAAATAATTGTGATGTATGAATTATTGTTTTATTTTTGTGTAAAAATAAAACCGGACATAGGGAAAATTTCTCATTTTGAAATCAATTCATGGAATATTTAATATCTTGAATCAAATTGCGAAAAGTAACTATTTTGCCCGTGCCCAGAATCTCACTTTCGGTATTTAAATTTACAAAAATGAATTTTTATACCATAATTTCCTGGTAGAGCTGAACCAGGTGGCGACTCTAAGTTTTAATTGAAGTTTTAAACCTTGTTTTTATTTCAAACCAAAATCTATGATGATGTCTTCTCGTATAACAACCCAGGAGACATTTTCAGTGGAAATTTATCAAAGAATATTTTTGCAACGAAATTGCAAGATCGGTTTTCTACAAACCAAATGTTTTATCACATGACTGTGCGCACGATCTCAAGATCAGGCAATCAAGCAAAAACTTACACGCCTTCGTGAATGGCGCCGAGCACCGTTCCGCCGGCCCGTGCGACCGCGTTCCGCCCTCCCGCTCACACTCATATTGCAAAAGGAAATCTAAATGAGAAAGCCAAGGCTTTCAATATAACTCTTTGTATAGGAGATGTTCCAACAACAATCGAGCAAGCTTTGAAATATGAAAGATTGACTAGTGCTATGAAAGAAGAGATGGCTGCACTCAATAGAAATGACACATGGGAGAAATGTACCTTACCAATAGGAAAGAAACCAATAGGGTGTCTTTGGGTCTATACCATAAAACATAGACAAGACGGTTTAGTTGATAGGTATAAGGCACGCCTGGTTGCTAAAAGGTACACCCAAACCTATGGCATCTACTACTCCGAGACCTTCGCACTAGTTGCTAAAATTGACACTATCCGAGTCTTGTTCTTAATTACTGCAAATAAAGAATGGCCTTTTCATCAATTTGATGTAAAGAATACTTTTCTACATGGAGATCTGAAAGAAGAAGTTTATATGGAAGCTCCACCAGGTTTTAAAAGGGACTTCAAGGAAGGAGATGTTTGTCGACTAAGAAAGTCTCTCTATAGCTTAAAACAGTCTCCCAAGGCTTGGTTTGGAAGATTCACCTTGACAATGAAGCAATATGATTTCACTCAATCGAACTCGGATCATACCATATTCCTTAAACAAAGAAATGCACTAATAACTTGTCTAATTATCTATGTGAATGATATAATCATTACAGGCAATGACGAGGAAGATATTAGCAAGTTGAGAAAGAGCCTTTTCTCAAACTTTGAGATGAAGGACTTGGGGAGATGTTAGCACGGTCTGCTCGACCCGATGAGGAAATTAACCAACTTCGCATCACGGGAATGACAAGAGCCACGCGAGCCGAATTGTCGTATTTATCCGTCACTCAAAAATCCGAAAAACCCTAAAAATCATGTCCGATTTCTCAAAGAAGAACGAAAACTCCGAAAAATCAAAACCCAATCGAACCGGGCCCCGCCTACCCCTAGCTTTCCCTGATTTGGGGGATTTTTGTCCCCCTAGGTAATTACCTAAGGGACAAAAATCCCCCAAAATCCTGGAAGCTAGGGGAGCTACCCCCTATATAGGTAATTAGCCCCGCGGCTATTTACCTCAGTACTATAAAAGGAAGTGCTCCCCCTTCCATTTTGAACAAGTTTCGAATCCCAACTTTCCCCAGAGCAAATCTCGCCAGTTTTCGCTCCGAAACGCGTCAAAACTCTACCGGATTCAAAGATTCTTAACCAAATCCCTTTAAGCTTCAATTTAAATCAAGTTTCCCTCGAAAACCTTCGATTTAAACTCGATAAAACTCATTCAAAATTATTTTTACTCTTGATTATATTTATAACTCGATTCGAAACACTCTCAAACCACCATAAACACCTACATATCTCTCCCCAACTCAACTTTCCTCAAAGTTTCCCATCAAATCAACGGCAATTCGGTCCTGCATCGGCTCTCACGTCATCCTGGAACAGCGAAAAGGTAACTGATCTTATTGGCTCTACGCCTTAAACTTTATTTAGGTTATTTCATTCGTTTTCATTGCATGCTTGGGGTAAAGAGCCACTGGCACTGCTTTACCATTTATTTTCAATAAATTGCATTAATATGTGAAAACGAGTTTGCAGGTGAAGACCAGATACCATAAACTAAGGGAAACCCTGTCCAAATTACTATAGGAAATCCCAAGTAGCGTTGTTACTCTGCCGACATCCCGACTCAATTTCATTGCTTTACCAAGCCGTCGTAATGCAAAAATTGTCATAAAAAGTCATAATTCTCAATTTTTGAATAAAATTAGTAACCATTATATCCGAACAGAGAATCTCTCTTTTCAGGTATAGAATCCTATCACGGATCAGTATACCATAATTCCCAGTGGAGCTGAACCGGTTGGCGACTCTTTTTCTCAGTAAAATAAGGTTTTAACTTTATTTTACTACTCTTATCATTTTGAAAGAAAATCAAATTGAAAACAGTTTTCTCTTTAATAGAAATCATTCCCCAGAGATCCTAAGACTCTTAAAACCAGGGCGAATTCGTGTCTCGTGCAGTTCGACCCCGAGACGGACCCGCTCTTGACTGCCCGCTCACAGTGGCGACTCCGCTGGGGATTGATTTTTATTAAAAACCATGTTTTAATAAAAATCTATTTTGATATAATGATGAACTTTTGTTCAAAAACTGAGAATTATGACATTTATGATGGAATTGTCATTATGCAAATTCTAGGATTGCATTTGCACGTGCATAATCTCTTTACTGCCCACAGGTGTCTTTTGGTGAAGTATTTGCTCAAGTCCTTTGTAGGACTTGGGGGTACGGATCTGATCACACCCCTTGCGTAACGTACAAGGAACTTTGATCCGCTTAGGGTTAAAGCCTTCGAGTATATTATATGTGGAAGGAGTTACTTTGGTTCGTTTTAGGGCCATGGGACTTCGGTACACAAAGGCGCATTGTATCGTTCCCTACCCTGATAGAGACCGAATTCCGCATATAGTTGAACCATAGACACTTCCCTATGGGTTCCCCTAAACCTTGTGAGAATGTGTGTAGACTTCGCTAGTCTCCCGATGACAAAAAGCGAAGTAACCTCAATGGAGAATAAGGGCGGTAGACACGTTCTAACCGTTTGTTCCCTGTGTAGGTTTTACACATAATTTAAAATATAAAACTTATGCATTACATCACGATTGTGTGAAAGCTAACCACATCTTTATGCAGCCATGATATTTATCGTGTGACATTGCATTTTCCTTAGAATAGGATCTCGAAAATACTATTACGGCTGTAAAAGTCAACCGTTTGACCAAAAAGTCAAACTTTTTCAATTTCGACCCTAAGATCTCCGTGACTGTAAAAGTCACTATTCCGGCAGTAAAAGTCAACCGTTTGACCAAAAAGTTAAACTTTTCCAATTTCGACTGTAAGGTCTCCGTGACTGTAAAAGTCACTATTCCGACTGTAAAAGTCAATTGTTTGACCAAAAAGGCAAACCTTTCCAATTTCGATCCTAAGGTCTCCGTGACTGTAAAAGTCACTATTCCGGTTGTAAAAGTCAACCGTTTGATCAAAAGTAAAATTTTTCCAATTTCGACCCTAGAGTCCCCGTGACGGTAAAAGTCACTATTTCGTTTGTAAAAGTCAACCGTTTGACCAAAAAGTCAAACTTTTTCAATTCCGACCATAGAGTTCTCGTGATTATAAAAGTCACTATTCCGGCTGTAATAATCAACCGTTTGACCAAAAAAGTCAAACTTTTTCCAATTTCGACCCTAAGGTCTTCGTGACTATAAAAGTCACTATTCTTGTTGTAAAAGTCAACCGTTTGACCAAAAAGGTTAAACTTTTCCAATTTCAACCATAAGGTCTCCGTGACTGTAAAAGTCACTATTCCGGCTATAAAAGTCAACCGTTTGACCAAAAAGTCAAACGTTTCCAATTTCGACCCTAAGGTCTCCGTGACTGTAAAAGTAACACTTCCGACTAATAAAGTCAAACTCTCGACTGTAAAAGTCACACTTCCGACTAATGAAGTCAAACTCTCGACTATAAAAGTCACACTTTCGACTAACAAAGGCAAACTCTCGATTGTAAAAGTCACACTTCCGACTAAAAAAATCAAACTCTCGAATGTAAAAGTCACACTTCCGGTTAATAAAATCTAATTCTCGACTGTAAAAGTCACACTCCCGACTAATATAGTCAACACATCTTGACTATTAATGTCATCTGGGGACCAATGAGTCATCTTCGACTGACTTACGAGTCGAGTCACTTCAAAACCGACCCTGAGTTGTATTCGACTAATATGGTCAACACATCTTGACTATTAAAGTCATCTTTGGACCAATGAGTCATCTTCGATCGACTTACGAGTCGAGTCACTTCAAAATCGATCCTGAGTCGTATTCGACTAATATAGTCAACACATCTTGACTATTAAAGTCATCTTTGGACCAATGAGTCATCTTTGACCGACTTACGAGTCGAGTCATTTCAAAACTGACCCTGAGTCATATTGGACTAATATAGTAAACACACCTTGGCTATAGAAAGTCATCTTTGGACCAATGAGTCATCTTCGATTGACTTACGAGTCAAGTCACTTCAAAACTAACCCTGAGTCGTATTCGACTAATATAGTCAACACATCTTGACTATTAAAGTTATCTTTAGACCAATGAGTCATCTTCGACCGACTTACGAGTCAAGTCACATCAAAACTAACCTTGAGTCGTATTCGACTAATGTAGTCAACACATCTTGACTATTAAAGTCATCTTTGGACCAATGAGTCATCTTCAGCCGACTTATGAGTCAAGTCACTTCAAAGCCGACCCCGAGTCATCATCGACTAATATAGTCAACACATCTTGACTATAGAAAGTCATCTTTGGACCTATGAGTCGAGACTTATAAAGTCATATCTTCTAAAAGACTTAGGCATTCATAGAATGACATGTATGTCTTGAGTTTCTCTTTCCGATCAAAACATATCCCTTTAGGCTAATACTCCACAAGTATTTAGACCGAGTCCACCTTCAAAGTATTCCACAAATACTTAAAATTATCGTTCAGACTTCCGAGTCTTGCATGCATATATACATACATTCATTTACATTCATACATAAAATTGGAATCCAAAGGGGCAAATGCCCTAAGAGCACAAACTAACACTTGATCGACTATGTTTTCAGGTTGGAAGCGGACTAAGTCACGATTAAAATGTACTACAGGTCCTAAGAAGGTCAAATACCCTCCAGTCCTAGAATCGCTCGAGGATTTCTTTTCTGTGCCAAAAGATGAAATGATAAGAGGGGACTTCAATGAGAGTTTCCAGAATTTCATCAATACCCTGGAATTCCAAGACTATCTGAGAGGCATTGTTGCCTCAGGAACACAAAGGGCACCAGATCAGGAGGCTGAATTGAATGAGTTAAGAATTAAGCTCTCCGACTTGGAAACCAAAGTTTCAAAATTTGACAAGGCATCAAGCTCATCCGTCCGACAATGTTTAGACCTTAACATATATAGGCTAAACGAGTCAGAAGCCTTACCACCAAACTTCAACATGCCACACATTGCCCCTTACAACGGAACATGATCACCACATGCTCATATTGAGGCTTACCTTCGAATTATGATGGGAATGGCAATACCCGAAATACACATTGTGAACCTCTTCCAAACCACTCTCTGTGGGCCTGCCACATATTGGTACATGAGTCTACCCTCCAATATTAAATCCAACTGGGAGAAGCTGGCTCGGTCTTTATTGAGAACTATGCTTTTAATCTCAATCTAAAGACCACTCTGCAAGACCTAGTAAGGGTCCGCCAGCGTCCAAATAAGGCCTTTGAGGCCTATTACCTTCGATGGATGGCCATCAAGAACTAGTTACAGGAGCTCCTGATCAAGAGGCCCTAATTGTCAAGCTAGTTGAAGGATCCAGCCAGAATCGTGATGAAATGAAAATGAAACATTTCGAGACCTTCAACGAGGTTGTGAATTATGCGAAGAAGCTTGAAAAGTATGAAGAAGAGGATAAGCTGAAAAAGGAAGAATACCAGGCTTACAGCAAACCTAGAACATATGAAAGGGGAAGCTCATCCAAGCAAAACAATCCTGGTTACTCCAAGCAGAGTCCACAGGCAGTAGTTAAGACTGACATGTATAATTTCTATACATACCACGTCATAAAGGGACATCGTACCAATGAATGTACCCTTCTGTTAAAAGATTTATAGCAAGTCTTCGCTGATGGAAAGGTTGAAGAACTAGAAAAGAAGCCCAGCACATAGATCAATCCGCTACCTAACTTTCCAGCGATATTCAATGTCATTAACATCCGGATTGGTGGGGATGCCAATAACCAGGATATCTCGGAGAATTTCTACGGTAGCCCAGGATGGGGAGAAAACACGGTATTTGAGAATCTGGACATCATTCACCAGGTTGATCAATATATCCGAGAGATAGAAAGACATGGCAGAATCTATTATAGAATCCCAAGTGGGATGATGTACCATGGCAATATTGATCCATCTAAGCATGAGCAAAGGTTTGTCCATTTCATGCACTCCAAAGGGATTCTCGTAATGGGCTTTGCTTCACAATTCCCCAGATTCCTAGCTAAACCTGCTCTTGAATGGTTTCATTCTCTTTTCGTGGAGAGACATTGGAACTGGATCTATCTCTCGAGGGCTTTTATGCACCATTTCATGGTCACATATCCCGATACTACAGGAATCAAGTGGTGGAAGGAACCCAAGATCGATACATAAAATAGGGGATGGGAAATGCCACTACCGCCTCCAGTTCATTCATCCAGCCCACATGCCTAAATGAACCCTGATTTAAAGGGAACTCTTAGTTTGATTTCGGGGGTTCCTCTAATCAAGCTACTGCACCTCAAGCATCTCACGCTAATGAACAACAACCAATTCTTTCTGTTTCAAGAAATTCGAGCTGAATTGGATGAATACGGTCAGACTATCGATGAAGCATTCCAAGATTTGGAAAGAATGAGGGTCGAATGTAATGAATTATATCGGCACATCAACGAAGACCAGTAAGTGGATCCTTATCCCGAAAATCCTTTAGTAATTCAGGATAGCCCTAAGGAAATCCCAATTGAAGATTCTGTAGAATCTGAAGAGGAAGAAGATCCAGAGGAAGACCCTAATTGGGAAAATGACAATAATGATATCGTGGTACCTAATCTGGATCATCATTATCAACCTAACAATCTCAATGGAGGAGAATTCAACTTTGGCCAATGGCATCCCAGAGCTCCTATCCATGAAGTCCCTCATCCATTTCTGAACAAAAATGATGACAACAACTTGCAACAATGGGCACAACAAGTTGACATACTAGCTGACGTTGTAGCTATGATGGAAAATGGCATCATAGACTTCGAAGATGAGGAAGAATTTGAAGAATTCATGAACGGTAATCCCGATGGTGAAATTGACAACCCTGGATCATAATCCGAATCTGAGGAAGAAATTCACAGTCCCCCATTCAATTGGCCAGGCCATTTCGAATGTGACAATGAACACACTCATCATGGCCAACTCATCAACTCAGATGATGAAAGCTATGTGTCATATCAAGAGATAGACTCGGATGATTTTGGGCCAGCTGGAAGCCAAGACTCCGTAGACTTCACTGAACTATCAAACGATCCATCTGACCAGGGTAGCCATATTAACATGATACAGGAATCTGGTCAAGAACCGTCTGCTAAATACATCATGGAAAGAATACGGGCGAAGAACAGACAGGCTACACTAGCCAGCCAGCTATTCACTCCTAACATAGAAGCCGAGTGTACTGCTGAGTATGATGGGATACAAGATCCAGGGAAACACATCAATGAGTTCGTCACCTGGATGAACTACAATCAGATACACTTTGTCCATTGGCCGAGGAAGTTCAGATTGACACTCCGAGAAAAGGATTACCAGAAATCCTTCTAGAATATCCTAGCCGATCAATTCATGGATTACTTTACATGGATTGATCCCCCGCCAACAGCTATGCCTGAAAGGACTAGTTCTGGATTTCCATTACGATTCATGAACTGAGAGCATTCAAAATCTCTATTTCCATCCTCGGTTGAATCCTCAAAGAACTATTTATGGTACATGATCAAGTTCAAAGACGAATACGAGGGCAAGCTAATTAAGAAGTTCATGTATTGTGAAACTCTCGACATGCTTGGCGGAAAAGACCCGACATAAAGGGCATCTTCATCCATAAATACCATTCGGGCAGGATCATCGGACAACTCAATCTTTTTCCATATCCTGCAAAGTAACTACACTTTCTCTCCAAAAGAAAAAGCAACATTTATGCAATGGCCCTTCTCAACAAAAGACCCAATGACTGCTATAGTCCATACAAAGTTGTTGAGTCTGAAGGATATACCGCTAGATGAAGATTTTGATGAGTTCGAAATCTTCGAAACAGTATATTCGCTCTCAGATGGTGTGAACCCAATCACTAGAGGATGAAGGGTAATAGGAGCGGTAGAGCCGCCCATCCAAAGAAATGAGCCACCAACGACCTTAGTTCCACCGAGAACGCAAACAGGAGTCGAAGGAACAATAATTGACCAGTTGAAAGCCATGTCAACTAAAATGAGCATCTGGGAACTTCTCATCAATTCTCAAGAGCATCGGATGTCCATTGTCAATAAGTTAATGGAAGTTCAAATCTTTTCGCTGGTTTCGCCCGAACAAGTCTGTGTTTACCAGTGCAGATCTCTTCGCTGGTAAACAAATCTCTTCGCTGTTTCTGATAAACAAGTCTGTGTTTAACATCCAGAATCATACCAGACATTGTGTTTACCAGTGCAGATTTACCTGATGAAGGAACAGGTTATAACAGGGCATTATACTTGAAAGCCAATGTTTTGGGAAAGATTATGCCATGTGTCATGGTTGATGATGGGTCGACTCTAAACGTATGCCCAAGGAAAATTCTCCCAATGCTCGGTTTAAGCGAGAAAGCATTGAAAAGGTCTACAACTATCATAAAGTCTTATGATGATTCCAAAAGGGCAGTCATTGGAACATTCGAAGTAGAAGTTACCTTTAAGGATATCTCATCCTTTGTACTATTTACAGTCATAGACATCCCGGTAACATTCTCTCTATTACTTGGCCGTCTTTGGTTCCATGCTCTTGGAGGAGTCCCGTCCACTCTCCATTAGAAGGTTAAGATTCCCTTTCGAGGAAAGATAGTCACTCTGAAAGCAGATAAGGCATCAACAATCGCCGTACTTAGCATTGAAGATAACAACATGAGAGGCTTCACTGTAGCTTCTATTAATGAAAATCACGGTGAAAGGCCAGAAGAGTACTAGAGCCCATGGATTAAGCAATACATGCAACGCCATCATATTCCAGGGATCGGACTTGGTGCACAGGGGCAAGGAGTCTTGACATTCAATATTGGTCCAAGTGAACTTCGACTAGGAGGCCTGGGATATAAAGGACCCAAGCACCCGAAGAATAAATTTTCCAGAAAAAATGGATTCCAACGTGCACATCAAGGCATCTATAATGGGATGCCAGAACCTGTGACCCACATGTTAAAAACATTACCAGGTTTCAAGATCTTCTCAAACGTGGTAGATACCAAAAATACGGACAAGGCCCCATTACCAACATGATCCGAGAAAATGAGATAGTGGAGCAAACAATGAACATCGTTGATGTTGACTATGACAAAATTCTGGGGAAGGTAGATCGCCGTATCTAATGTGATGAAAAGAGAATGAAGACAAATCCAGACGTGACAACTCACGAGGAGGAATTTCTCAATTCCCTTGCTGACAAGCTCAAAGCTCAGCTCAACCTGATGAACAAGACCGAGCAATGGACTATGATGGATAAAGGAAAAGCCAAGATGGAGATTGATGATGATAATGAGGAGATAGTCATGATCCCCGCAGGACATTCATCCGCCGCTCAGCCTATTGCCAACGAAGGACCAACGCATATAGAACAGGATGAGTCTTTTGTTGCTTTATCTGATATCTTTGAACTTAATAATGTAACTTATGATGCATTCAATAAAAGTGAAAACTTTGCTTATTTGGATTGTGTTTCTGATTATGATTACATGCATCCATTCCAGCATACATCTAGCATTTTCAATATCAATGATGATGTCATCAAAGAAATTAACCTAAGCACAGAAGAAAACCTTAAATGGTATTCATTTCCAATCAATTATCCATCGAACAAGAGAGAGAATTGATAAAAATATTAAAAGAACACATTTTAGCTTTCGCTTGGTCTTACGATGACATGCCTGGTGTTGATCGGCACATCGCGGAACACAGGATACCAATAGATCCTAAAATCTGTCCAGTAAAACAAAAAATGAGACTTTTGCATCCAGAATGGGCTGAGAAAGTGAAAGAAGAAATCGCTAAACAGATCAGCGCAAAATTTCTTGAAGTGGTTGAGTATCCCACATGGCTTGCGAATATAGTTCTAGTAGCCAAGAAAGACGGAAGAGTCAAAGTATGTGTAGACTTCTGGGATTTGAACAAGGCCACGCCAAAGGATGAATTTCCACTACCACATATAGACGTATTAGTTGATAGCGCTGCGAGAGCTGCCATGTACTCCTTCATGGACGGTTTCTCTAGTTACAATCAAATACTGATGAACGTGGTGGATAAGTTCAAAACAGCTTTCATCGTAGAATGGGGCACATACAGCTACCGAGTTATGCCATTCGGATTGAAAAACACCGGGGCAACATATCAGCGAGCAGTCACTACTTTACTTCATGACCTAATCCATGCTAGTTAAGTATAACACTCCCGATGAACACCCTGATGTGTTAAACAGGTTTCTCACCAGGATAGAGAAATATAATCTTCGGCTCAATCCAAAGAAATGTGTGTTTGGAGTAACGTCGGGTAAATTACTTGGCCACAT
>CAOJBI010288715.1:0-13283 GCA_948277035.1 Euphorbia corollata
ACAAATATAACATAGTTTATGGGACATGAAAAAATTCCTAACTAATTCTTTTAATTCAAGCCAACCTTACCTAACCAAATCACTGAAGAAAATTCTTGTTGTAAGAGTATTCCAATTGACAGAAAAAACTAATGGCCAACCTTAATTAAAATTAATAGGTCAATTACATTCTTCTTACCTACTTAAATTCTTCTTGCAAGTTTCCCTCCTTCACATCGAAATGTTTAGACAAATTTAAGCCTTTTATTTATATACTTTGTGATTTATAAGTACATGCTAAAAAATACATTTAATTTATACATCTATGATTAAGTTTGGTTGTTACTGTGCGCCGTCCAATTTTACTTCGCACCATCCGATTAAAAATACTTAAAATACCATTCATAATAATTTGTATCACAAGTAAACGAGAATTCCATACCCGCCATTGCACGAGCGATTGAAATTGCCGCTCGTCCAATGATAAAGGCGGTCAACATGACCGCCCATGCCTAAGTACAAGCAGGTACAAATCCTGCCCGTGCAATGGAGGAAGTGGTAGGATTTGCACCCGCCTTTGCATTATTAATTTTTTAAAATTTTTTAATTTCATTTTAACTTCATAATCTAAATTTGTAAATAATCTTCGATTTTTAACATCTTTATGTATCTATTATGTTTGAATGCAAGTAAAAATTAATAAAATTTAAAGAATTTTAAGAAAAAGTTAAGGATTTGACGGTTAGGGTAGTATTGTGAAATGTACCGGCAGCGTATAGTAATATTGTGTGACGGGTAGCAATTCAGTTAAGTTTTGATTTTTTGTTACAAACTAACCATTACTTTTCGTCTTTACATAATTTGATGAGTTGCGTGAGATTTTGATCCAATTGTAAAAAATGATAAAGTGATCATTAATTTTTAAAGACAAAATAAATTTAGAAAAACCTTTAACTTGCTCTAACAACGAGGTCCCGTTAAAATGTAATAAGTGAATTGTGTTTATATCAAATAATAAAAAAAAATCTTCACCCTAGATGTTTTGTACCTGATACATTTAAAGGTTACAAATTAAGTCTAAGTGTTCTGTACTTATTAATTTAGATTTTTTGGATTAAAGGATTTCATGGTGTATAAAAGTTTTGTGAAGGATAAGTACATTAATTATCCCCTAAACTTGGCTCAAATGATCTATATTATCAGCTTTTAGTTGGATAAAGAAAAATTAAAGAAAGTGAAATTTGAAAAATTAAATAAAGTAAATGTGGACATTTGACAATCAAGGATAAACTAATGCATTTTTTACGATATCAATATCATGGAGTTGATATATAGAAACAAATGAAAGCTAGGGGTTAGTAAATCATTTGAACCAAGCTCAAATATATTCGAACTTTTTTATAAACTTAAAAATTTAAATCTTGGCATTCCTAACATTTTTTTCATTAAATTTCAACAACGGGAATGTGAACTTCTATTATACATGCTCCAAACCTACAGCTTTAGTGTGCTAATGAAAATATCAATGATAATAATAAAAGTTACTTGTGATTTAATTGACATAAGTTGGTTTTATTTACAAAATAATCAATACTTTACTTAAAATATAGGGTTTGTTCAGTATTGTTTTTTCAATTGCCGTCTTCAAAAACTTTTATAAACTTTCTGTTGAGTAACATATTTTATTTTAGATAAAAGATTTTATGTTAAAATACTAATTAGTTAAAGTCATATCAATTAATTAAAGTATATTACTATTGAATTCCCAGTATCAAAATATAAAGAAAAGTTTGAAAATGTAAGCTGTTTGGGAAAACTATACCAGATTGGCCCATGTATAATGTCATTGTACCAGTTCAATGGTGACAAAATATTGTTCATTTAGGAATTACATTGCTCACTTCTATCTTCTTAAATCATCATCTGACCTCTAAACTGTGTAATTGTCTACTTTCTATTCATACTCGATTGCCAAATTATACTAAATGTGGAAAAAACACGTGTACAAATATAAATAAACAGTTGAATAACAAAATGTATAATTATATTTTAAGTTAGAACATTTCATCAGAGACATAATTTAGGTGTACAAACACAAAGAATAATAAAAACTAAAAAACATGCATGTATATTTTATTTAAATATAAATACACCAATAAATAGTTGTTGGAGTTAAGTTATCAATATTTAGTATAATAACGTGGCGTATTATCCTAAATTCTTAGCAGATATATCCACCTATTTTGCAAGTGGCTAAAAAAGTAGACGTAAAACAAGTTTATAAAAGAGGTAGTTGTAAACTGATAAACTGCCTCATTCCAGTATTACAGAACTAGTCAATCCAAACTTTTATATGTCCTTAAAACCACTCTGTCACCTTCATTCAGTTACAACCCAAAATTTACGATCTTAAACACACACACAAAAATGGAATCTATTGTTTCCGAGCTTGAAGGAACTCTTCTAAACGGTCCCGATCTTTTTTCCTACTTCATGTTAATAGCATTTGAAGCTTCGGGTTTGATCCGTTTCGCTTTCTTGCTTGTTCTGTGGCCTTTGATTCGATTGCTTGACATGTTACAGTTTGGAGATGTCGGATTAAAGCTAATGATCTTTGTGGCTACGACGGGAGTGCCTTACTCGGAGATCCAAGCCGTGTCGAGGGCCGTTTTGCCTAAATTTCTCATGGATGATATTGATATGGAAGCATGGAGAGTGTTTAGTGAATATGGTAAGAGAGTTGTGGTTACTAAAATGCCGCGGATTATGGCGGAAAGATTTGCGAAGGAGCATTTGCGATCTGATGAAGTTATTGGCTGTGAGCTTTGGGTGAATCGATTCGGATATGTAACGGGTTTTGTTAAGGATGGCAACGTTGATGCTTTTATCTCTAATAGAGTTGCTAAGGTGTTTATGGATGAAAAACCTACTTTAGGTCTTGGAGGAATTATGAAGGGTTCTTCATTTCTATCCCAATGCAAGGTCAGTATAAAATTATCTTAATAAAAAAAAATGAAATTAATTTACGCATTTGCGCTTATATAGATACCAAAGGAAAATTATCATATATTAAATTATGAAATGACAATGACATAAATGTATTATATGTTGCAGGAACAAAAGCAACCACCATTTCTCCCTAACCCGAAACTAAATGACCACCAGCTAATTCGGCCTCTACCGGTGATATTCCATGATGGCCGCCTTGTCAAGCGACCCACAGCGTTCACTGCTCTCCTAATCATCCTATGGATTCCAATAGGCATCATACTTGCGATAATCAGAATGGCAGTAGGAATATTGTTACCGATGTGGGCTAAACCCTACTTAGCCCTGCTATTCGGTGGCAACATAATCGTCAAAGGCAAACCACCACCGCCTGCATCTAGCACAAACAAAGGCGTTTTATTTGTATGCACTCATAGAACCCTAATGGATCCAGTGGTACTATCTACAGTTCTCAGGCGTAAAATTCCCGCAGTCACATACTCCATTTCAAGATTATCTGAAATCCTATCTCCGATTCCAACCGTCCGACTAACACGAATTCGAGAAGTCGATGCTGATAAAATCAAAAGGGAATTAGCCAAAGGTGACCTAGTAGTGTGTCCAGAAGGAACAACATGTAGAGAACCATTCTTGCTCCGGTTCAGCGCACTTTTCGCAGAGTTGACAGATCGTATTGTTCCAGTAGCGATGAATTACAGGGTCGGGTTTTTCCATGCAACAACCGCGAGAGGTTGGAAAGGATTGGATCCGATATTCTTCTTTATGAACCCTAGACCTACATATGAAGTAACATTCTTGAACCAATTGCCAATGGAGGCTACTTGTTCATCCGGTAAAAGTCCACACGATGTAGCGAACTATGTTCAGCGAATCTTGGCTGCTACGTTGGGGTTCGAGTGCACGAATTTTACGCGAAAGGACAAGTACAGAGTGCTAGCTGGAAATGATGGAACTGTTTCATATGTCTCAATTCTTGATCAGATTAAGATGGTGTTGAGAACATTTAAGCCGTTTTTATATTAATACACACAATAATATTGATATGAAAGAATAAATTGGTTAACTAATTATATTTATTTTTCTTTAATTGTTTTTGTACTTTGTTTTGTAAATTGATGGCTTTGTATTCTTTTTTTATTTACTTGAAACATTATTTGTTGGAAAATTGAATAATTTATGTACAAATGAAAGAGGATGACTGATGTTGAATGGTCTAAGTTGGTAAATGTTAAGAATGAATATGAATATACAAGATCGACACAATAATTATAAGAGAAAGTGAAAAATGAGAATGTATAGAGAGGATGATATGAAATAATTGTATTTTTTTTACTTGTATACATTCAACTATGTTCACAAAGTATTTACTCTCCTCAAGTTGGTGAGTGAATATCCTAGAGTCCCAACTTGTGTCGCAGTGCTAAGAATTTGCCCTTCCCTAATGCCTTCGTGAAATTAAATGTTTGTGAGCTAGTAACGTTTAGGTATATATGAACGATGTATTATTCTAGCTTGCAATTTTTCTCGGATAATATGACAATCTGTCTCAATGTGCTTTGGGTGCTCATGAAATATAGGATTTGACGCAATGTTTAGTGGCGCATGATTATCACAGGATAATGGTGAAGGAATATCACACAAGACTTTTAAATCCTGCAATATATAGCGTATCCATAGTAGCTCCAAACATGCATTAGTCATTTCACAATACTCTACCTACACTGAAGATCTTGATACATTGGTATGCTTCTTTGACTTCCACAAAATGAGAGAAGAATCGAGGAACATACGATAACTTGAAACTGATCTTTGAGGGGTTCGACATCCTGCCCAGTCAGATTCACAATATGCCTTCAATGTGAGATTGTTTTTGGTTGGTAGTTACAACCTTTGACCTGGTGATCATTTAACATACTTTAGGATATGAATTGTTGCATCCCAATGTGGTAGATGTGGGGTTTGCATAAATTGACTCAATTTCTGAACTAAAAAAACTATGTCAAGTCTAATAACTATGGCATCTGAACGTATTTCTCATGCTATTATGTTTTGCAATAACAGCAACGTCATTTGGTGGAAAGCTTTTAGGTGGTTAGGGATTGTTTTTGTTATGCCGGATAATATCTACGACTTCATTCTTCTTTGGCGCTCATACTTCAAGACTGGTTTATTCCGAGATTTTGCAACTTCATTGTGGTTCTCTATTGATTGGTCTATTTGGAAGAGTAGGAACAAGTTCGTTTTTGAAGGTGTTTCTTCCACCGAAGATATCTTGTTTTCTTGTATTCATTCGTGTTAGTTTTTATTTAAGTGTAGAAAGAAACCAATTACTGCTTTTGTCTCGGATTTATTTACATCTCCTAGCTTCTTGCTAAGATGTGAACCTTTGTAACCCCTCCTTCTTATTTTTTTATCTCCTTTTGAGGGTTCCCTTCTCTCTTAAGGTTTATTTCTTAAAAAAAAAGGACATTTTAATAAATTACACATTTATTTTACTTTATTAACTCATTCATATCTTCCACACATAATATTACTCAATTCTTGTATTTCCATCAAACACTATCCTTTAAGTTACCATCTATTAATTTCTTTTTATTTATGATTCTTACGAAACTTTCCCCAATCAATGCAACAAGGGCACTTGATTTTATAATTGGTAATATAAAATGTTGGCCCTTGATTTCGAACTTATTGTTTATAAATAATGACTTGATCCTCCATATTTAAAATTTTAATTATTATTTAATTTATTTATACATTTTAAATTATGTTTGTTTTATTTTTATTAATTATTTCTATGAATTATAAAGTTATTAATAATTCAAATTTAAATCGTTAAAGCCTTTGTTTAATTCGTGAATTATTAAGCTAGGCCCCTCATAAAACGTTCAAACTGAGATGCGAATCCAAACACTGTTATACCTCTTTTAAACATGAATTCATAGAATGCCTCTAAATAAAGAATCATGTCAGAATCTCCCCAATATAACATGAAAAAAGGGATGTGGTACTAGTCTTTGTTTTGCATTTTTATCTGGTGAACATAATTGCCAACCATGTTACAGATAAGTTCATTTTTAGTAAACACCTCGATTTCAAGTTCTGAATCCTCATCCTCATCGATTGCTCCTTGTTCTACTTGGATTCTTTTCCACACATAGGCTTCAGATAAGCCTCCTCTTTCAAGTATCATATTAACATGTTCCTGTTGATCAAATTTCCTCATCCATTCCTGCAAGTGGCATTTCATGTCCTTCATTCTGCATAGTGACTTCAAGCTATTCCCACCATATGTTTTCGAGATGTACCATCATAAAAGGGTGTCTAAACATTCTTGATAGATAAATCAAATCCCAGTTTCTCTATACTGAAAGAATAACCATAGAAGAGCAGGGCCTCGTAGGAACTTAGAGAATTGAGAATTAAACCCAAGTAACAAAATTCTTCTTTCATACATAAACCGAACGAATCTCTCTTCATGCACCGTTGGATTTGAATTACCCCAAAACAATATTTCATCTAGAACCTGATAATTAACTTTTTCTTTCCAGACATACGAACTAACTATACATATATTATCGAAATCCTCAATTACAATATTCTCCCCCAAATTTGGATCGTGATGAAAATTCTCTGAGATGTGCTAATCGCTACCATCACCTCCAATATGAATATCTATGGCATTCATAGCTGCTTGGAAATCCGAAAAAGGATTAGTTTGAGTACTTGGCTTCATTTTAGGTTCTTCCAACCTACCATCTGCAATCATCTGTTGAATGTCCTTCAATAATCTAGTACACTCATTCGTTCTATGCCCTTTCACAATATGGTAAGCATAGAAATTATCTCTATCAATAGGTGCTAGAGGAATATCTAGGACAAAGATTCGACCCAAGGAGAAATGGCCTGCCTTACTTGACATTGGGCAGCTGCAATAGTCTCAACTTGCTTGACTGCTAATTGGTTAGACTTCGTATACCCCGTTGCAGCCAGCTTCGAAGAATTCCCTTTTTTATAATTTCTACTCTTGTAGTAGGCCTGATATTCTTCCTTCTTCAAACGGTCTTCTTCCTTATACCTTTCCAACTTTTTTGCATATTCCCCAACCTAATTAAAAGTGTCAAAGTGCTTCATCCTTATTTGCTCTCGGTATTTATGTCTAGAACTATCGACTAATTTAATAACCAGAGATTCCAATTTTGGTGCCCCATCCACTAAAACCTGAACAGCCATCCATCAAAGGTAATATGCTTTAAATGACTCGTTAGGATGTTGGCTAACCCTTTCCAAATCTTGGAGAGTTGTTTCCACCTTCAAATTAAAGGAATACATCTCAATAAATACCAAACACAATAGCTTCCAGTCAAACTTCACTTTAGACGGCATCCTTATATATCAATCTATCACAGGCCCATGCAATGTAGTTTGGAAAAGATTGATCATATGGGCTTTAGGAACTACAATGCTCATCATTACCCTGAGATATGTCTTGATATGTGCTTCGAGTGACCCGGTCTCATTGAATGGAGCAATATAAGACATGACAAAATATAGAGGGAGTGCTTCTGTTTCTGCCAGAGTGAAATTCCCAGGATCAGTGTAATTTTCTGGAGATGGACTAGTAAGATTTTCTAGTTTTTGGTAGCATGTTCTCAAGAGTAGCCATCTTTTTTTTAGTATCATTCAGCTAAACGTCCCTACTCTCTATAGAGGATCCAACAGGTCTAGCACCAAAAGGCTCAACATTATTAAGAGCTCCTTTTAGTGTTCTTAGAAAGTCTTCCGAGAGCATCATTGCACCAAACACCTCATCATACCCTCATGGTCTGCCATAATTGGATCAGGAATAACTTCAGGTAATTCTTGTTCTATTATACGAATCAAGCATTCTTTACTCTGTATCTAACCTGAAACATTTCCCAACTATTATTAAAGTATGTACAAAATCCTAAAAAATATATCAAATAAACAGAAGAATGAATGAATGAATGATTAACAATTGAATTTATTATTATATTTTTAGAGATAATTTATTTACACTAAACTACTGAATGAGTTTTTAGTCACTCCTAGAATGACTAAAAGGAATTGTCATACTAAGGAATCAGTATATATTATGGAAACTCGACAATGATGTTGCCTGAAGTGGTTGGTCATTCTAGGAATGCCAAAAAATGTGATAATTTTGTAATTGATGTGTTGCCCGATAATTTAGGTCATTCTCAAAATCTCTAAGTGCTTGGTCATTCTAGATAGCAATTCGGCAATCGCAATGTTGCCTGAAAGGTTTGGACATTAAAGGAATGCCTAAAAGATTGTGTCTCACTGGACAGCAGTTCGGTAATCGCGATGTTGCCTAGAAGGTTTGGTCATTCAAGGAATGCCTAAAAGATTGTGTCTCACTAGACAACAGTTCAACAATCATGATGTTGCCTTGAAATGATTGGTCATTCTGGCAATGCCAAAGAGAATGTGTCATGCTAGAAAGAAATTTAGCAATCATTGTGTTTCCTTGAAATGGTGGGTCATTGTAGGAATGCCTAAGAGATTTTGTCATACTAAGCAACAATTTGGCAATCGCTATGTTTCCTTGAAACGGTGGTCATTCTAGAAATGCCTAAGTGGTCATGTCTCACTAGATAGCAATTCGGCAATCTTGATGTTGCCTGGAAAGTTTGGTCATTCTAGGAATGGCAAAGAGATCGAATATTTATGTATGTCCTAGCATAGGTAGTGTCTTATAGATTGTGTTTCTAACATTTAATGATTTTTACACCATTAAATATTATGGATAAAAATAAGCTGCACAAGGAACAAACAGTTACGTCGTGCCTCCCACCCTTATTCTTCATTAGGGCACTTTTCTTTATGTCAAAAGGGTACTTGCAAAGTCTACTCACGTTCTCACAACTTTAGGTAAATCATAGTTTCTAGGGTTTATCTCTATATATGATTCATTCTCAATCAGGGTATAGGATAAGCCATACGCTTGATATTTGTAGTCCAGATGGCCTTAAGCATGCCAAACAATACCACGTTCTCATTTCAATATACTCATGTTCGATAACCTTAAGCAGGCTAAAGAAACAATATTGTACTAACGTAAGGGGTAAGACCAGGATCGACATCCCTAGTACCTTAAGCAGGCAAAGGAGATACGTACTAGAAGACACCAATGTGTAATATTAGGTGGGAGAATGTAAATGCTATGCAGAAAAATTATATTTTCACAATAAACTTTTGGAATATGGAATATCTTGAATCATTTATAATTTAATTATTTTGTCTGAAAATGATGAATTTATAAAAAATTAATTTTTATAAAAAAACCATTTTTAAGTCCGCAGCAAAGTCGCCACTAGAGTGGGTGAGGCTTCCCGGGACTGCACGGGGCGCGTGCCCGAAAAGTATTCTTTTTATGTGGTTTGTAAAAAATTGGTTATAAAATTCATTGCGAGATCGAGATAGAATATTGTGATTGATTTCCACTGAATAGTCTCCCGGGTTTTTATGCGATGAGCCATTATCACAGCTTATTTGTTGATTTAAAACAAATTTTGAAACTTCATTTTATTTTGTAAAATGAGAGTCGCTACCTTGTTCAGCTCTACCATGAAATTATGGTATAAAAATTCATTTTTAAATTTAAATACCAATCAAGATTCGGACAAAATAGTTACTCTTACGTTTGATTCAAGATATTTAATATTCTATGAGTTTATAAAAAATGAGAAAACATTTACCTGTGTCTATTTTTATAGATTGAGAAAGAAAATAAATAATAAACATGCTGCACAGAAAAATAAACGTTATAAAATAATAACAATTAATATTTGTTAGCGGGTTAGTTGCGATAAATTAAATGTTAATTGCAAAAATGTAAATGTTAGTTGTGGAAACGTAAATGTTAGTAGCTTTTTTCCCAATGTTATGGAATTATGGCTTTTATTATAAATTGAATAAAATAAAATAAAATCACCACAAAACGTGGCGAGTTCGTCAACAAAATATGATGAATAATACTGGAAATTAAATAACTGGAAAGTAAATGTTTAAGTTAGATTGCAAAAAAATAAATAATAGAAAAATAAATATTATGTTAGATTAGTCATGTAGTATTTTCCCACTTTTTAGGGATTTTAACTACTGCTAGTGTTTTAGTATGTTAGCAAGTTAGTATGTTAACCATCCTCCATTTAACATGGTGTTAACATGGGGATTGTTTAGAATAAATAAGTAAATATCACCACAAAATGATTTATTATCCCATTATATGTAAATAAATATAAATTAAAAAATTTTCACCACAAAACGTGATTATTTACCCATTATATGGTAGAAATAAATAATATGTGTGTGTGTGTGTGTGTGTATAAATAAATAAATGAAACTGAAATTAGACAATGAAATATTTATAATTTTTAATTGAAATTAACCTCAGCTTACCCTTTCTTGAGTCTAGGATGGTCCGAAAGTCGGTCATGAACTGATATAATGAAAATGACTGAGAATGATTTTTCTGGTACTACGGAAGACATAATTTGTTGATTTATGAATTTTGAGATGAAAAAATAAACTACAAAAGATCGTTGGTGCTATAGTGAAAATCCTTGTAGAATTGGCAAAGTTCGACTCAAAATAGTAACAGAGAAAGCAATTTGATTTTGAAATCAAAACCTGAGTTTGAAACTTGAAATCGAGGCAAAAATTGAGCTGAAATTGAACTTGAAATCAAATGGAAATAAAAAAATTATCTTTTTTCATCCTCACTCTCCTGCGCAGAATGATGCCAATTTATAGGCCTCAAAATCAGTAAATAGCTCGGTTATTTACTTAATAAGGTAGAAAAATAATTCTTCTGTCTCTTCATCCTAGTCAGTACTTATCTAGTAAATAGCCATTCGACTATTCACTAAGTAAATGGTCGGTTGACTAATTACTAGGTTTGAGTAGTTTAACTTTTGTCCCATTTGACTCTGAACAGAAATAAACATCTTTTGCGGAATGTGATTTTTCGAAATTTTGAGTTTTGACTCTGAATAAACACAATATAGTTCCATTTTGGCTCTCGTAATTTCTTGAATACGAATTGGGTATAATGTCCTCATTGGGTTGAACGGACTGTGCTAAGAGGTGTCTATATTGCAGTTTAAATCTTTTAAAAGAAAATTACTTTTTTACTTTAAACAATATTTAATTTGCCACAAAAGACTTCATAATGGTTTACCTTATCACTTTCCTAAATACAATGGGTCCCAATTGAAGAGTGTGAAATGTTTCAATTTCCTAGAAAGTGATTTTTATTGACCTACATTGTTCAAGGATACAAGAAAATCCATTGAAAAATGTGAAAATTTTAACAAGTATCATGGAAGTTGAAGAGATGAAATACCTTTACAAAATATCATGGAAGTTGAAATTTTTTATGTCGGAGGAATTACATAAGGAGAAAGATGTTCCCAGTGTGATGAAAGAGATGAAGAACAGAATTTCCATTAATGAAGTTGTGAGCACGAGATTTCGGTCCTACTTACAAAAAAGTCAACTTTGCACTTTTTCGGTTTTTGATGCTAAAAAGTCAACTTTTTTCATTTGATCTGACATTGACTGATAAAACCACACCCCTCACCTTACCTAGGAATGGATCCTCTTTTTGCATGGATGGGACAAAATGATGAAAAGTTGTATCGGTTGAAGGTTAAAAGTTAAAACGTAAATCTAAGATTTAAAATTTGGATTGAAGGAAGTCCTCTACGAAAGAGAAATCGACTTTCAGTGTGGAGGAGGTTATTTTTGTGCATACATGTTGCAAGAGAGAGTTTCAAGTGAGAGAGCATTAAAAAGTATTTTCTTGTGTTCTTGAGTGTTCTTGAGTAATGTATAAGAACTTAAGCATACTAACACTTGGGATTTTGGATAGATAGGTTTAAGTTCATGGTTAATGGTTCAGTTAGCACAATCAGAGTATGTGACAGCTGTCATAATGTGACTGCTGGAAAAGAAGACCCTCCACATAAGGAGGAGGAAGATGTTGATGATCTAATAGTTATTATTTCAAATTTTCTTTATGTTAACCACTCTACCTATGAGGCTTTCGAATCATTAAAATCACAAAACTCTGCTTACTTGCTTGATATCCTACCGGATGGCATTATGTTTGCCACTTTTCTACTGATAATATAAAATTTCTAAATATAAACAGGTTTTGTCACTACCAATTATCAAATAGAAAAATGATGATAACTGCAAGTATATAGTTGGGATGTAGTTTTAAAAGATATCGATCCCACATGGAAGGGTTTCGGTTCTAGAAATCTACTAAAGTTATGGGATAAAAGAAAAATAATATAATTGAGGATTTAATGGGGGTAGACTGATGAATGGATAGATGCATGAATAGATTAGAAAGGAATGAAAGAGTATATATATTCTCTAAGATCAAGTATAGTAGAGAAAAATATGTAAGATGATTAAAGATGTTTTATGTACTAGAAAACTTCAACAAACTCGGTTCTAGACTGCCAAATGTCCTATATTTCACCATAGAGTAAAACATGAAATGACCTTTCTGAACCTAGGGTATTCAGATGACTCTTACAAAAACCTAGACAACAATAATATTATGCTTAGTACGGGTGTGAATACTCGATTTTTCAGCTCGGGAATTGAGTCGAAAAATTGCAATTCAGCCCTTAAAAATAATTAAAACGCGATTTCGGAGGCCTAAACGAGTGAATTAGGCTCCGATAGGGTGGGGCTAGACGCAAAGCATCTAGCATTGACCGTTGGGTCATTTCCACTCGAAAAACTCTATTCTTTTGGAAAAATCCGAAGAGTTGAATTTCAGCAATCCAAAACCCGACCCGCTTTACAAATAAGCAAATCAACTCTGGTAAAATTCTCCGGAAGTATATCGATATACCACTCTAAACGTCCGCAACGGAACGAGGATCGCGGAAGTGGTCCCGGAATCGCAATCGGAGGTCGAAAACTCCCAGAAATCGCGAAAACTGCACCGAAAAGCCGAACCGGGCTGTGCCGAGCTGGCGCCGCAGCGCCATTCCGGCGCTGTAGCGCCGGAAAGGCGCAGCAGCGCCGGAAAACCTGATTTTCAGCTTTTGCCCTAATTTTTTCTATAAATAGGGACCTTCCAGCTCAGTTTTCGGGGTCCCTGACTGATCGGTGAATCAGCTTTCTCCCTCCCAAGTCCTTATTCGATCTTTTCGAAGCTTTCTGTCACACCCTAATCGAGTCATTTAATTTTAATTAACGTGTTTGCCCGATTAAATTCAACT
>CAOJBI010289123.1:0-11921 GCA_948277035.1 Euphorbia corollata
TCGTTGCCATCCCGGCATCAGGCATGTTTTGTTTACATTTTCTGAGATGGTTTACTTGCATGTCGTCGCCAGTATCCCTATACCCTTATATTATATTTAAATTAAATTTTAATAGGAATTCTTTGGACTAAATTTTTTTTCATGGCTTATAAATCAATTATTGGTCCAAATAAAGATTTATTAAGGTGTTTGTAATTATTTAATTACAAATAAAATTATTTGAGTTTAAATTTTTGATGTTTTAACGGTACTTTAAGTTGTCTAATATATTAGATAAATTGATTGAATCAATATTGTTACCAAAGTAACCTCGTTGTGTAGATTAATTTATTTTTATGTATTAGATTGTTTATTTATCATTCATGCGGGTGGTATATCGTCCCAAAGGAAATTTACTGTTTGACCAATTAACAATTATTTGATTATCCATGTGAATAATAATAAATCAGCCCAAAGGAAGATTTATTATTTGACATGATTTATTGTTAATATTTTATCACAATTTTTTATGATGTGGATTGTGAGCCTATTAGTCATGCGAATTGCAACTATTTTGAGGATATTGAGTTTGAGGGGAAAGATAATGTCAAAAATGTCATATTAGAGAAAGTTAATACAAGATTATATTAAACAACTTTCTCATTAAAATCAAACTTAACAACCTCAAGTTTGAGATCTTGTCTCATTACCTTAAGGAATAAATCTCATTGGTTGCAAATGGATATTTACAAACCAAAAGGGATTCCGAATGTAATATGAAAAGATATAAGGAAGACTATATGCTCCATTTAGAAAGTCAGATCATTTGGAGATCATTCGGTATTTAGATTATGACTCTAGATGCGTAGATAATACAAAATCCACATCAAGCTACATTTTCATTTTGGTATAAGGTGTTACATTCAGGAAGAGTTTTAAACAGACTCTTATAAACACCTATATTAAGGAAGCAGAATTTTTAGCGTGATATAGTGCATCTTATCGATGACTGTTGTTAGGATATTTTGTCACATAATTAAGGTTATAAATGGCGTAGAATGACCAGATAAAGTTTTATTGTGATAATAGTTTTGCAGTCATGTTCTCCAATAACACAAAAGCTCTTACTGATCAAACCATATTAACATAAGGTTTTTGTTGTGAAGGAGAAAGTACAGAGTGGAAAGATATCCATTAAGTATATTGGTGAAAACTCTATGATTATGGATCCTCTTACTAAAGTTGTGATACATAAGAATTTTTCAGTAGCATGCAACTCATTTAGGTATTACAATGTTATAGTATGTTCAGTTTCAGTGGGAGTTTGATTATGTAATCGATGCTTTGTTAGGTATGGATATATTTATGTTGTAATTTAGTTTCTGCAGGAAATAAAGTTTCAGTTATATTGACACTCTGTTTAACATATATATTATGTTTGATCTCAATAAAGAGGACCAGTTGATAACAGACATGATAGATCACATAACATGTAGTTTTCAACGCTACACTCCTATAATTGATCTATGTCATTTAGGAATATAGATGAATGTGATTGATGGTGAATTGACTTACAATGACTGTGATGACAATTCCTTCAGTTCTTCATCTTTATGACTAATGGACGTGATTTTTCGGGATAACTTGTCTATGACTACAACCTTGCACTTATAAGGATGTACACATTTCTTCAGTAATATATGTTAGCCCAAGTGGGATATTGTTGGATTTATTTTATAATAAATCATAAATTATGGGCTAAATATGTAAATAGCAATTGTGTATAGTGGTCATAATAAATAGTCAAAAATAAGTTTGTGGTCAAATACGTAAATATTGACTATTAAGGTGTCAAATTGATCGTAGGAACAAAGTGTATGGCCATAGTGCAAATATCGTTTTGTTGAAGGGTCGGAATGATAATTTGCCAGTTCAGTTTTCTATAAATAGGTGGTTGATCCCCAGAAGAACGTAATGAATAATTAACGATTTTTAATCTGCTTCCCTTCGGTTATTCTTACGGATCTTCTGGAAGATCAATTCAATCCTCGGTTAATCAATGTATCGTTCGTTAATCTAGATCGACAACATCGAATTAAGGTAAGCTTCCGATTATGTTTTTTTTCTTGATGAATCGACATGAACGATCCTGGCTTTTCGGTTTTGGAAATTTCTTACATATATATTTACCTTGAACTAGCTAGATGATATTGTTTTTTATATAAGTTGTGTATAACATGATCAGTCTAAAGCATTGACATTTCCGTTTAAGGGGATCACAAAGTTTTGCTAGAGGTTTTTGACGATTGACAATTTTTCTTCTTTATAAGATCAAAATTGAAAAATTATTTTTCCCGAAGGAAATAATTCTACCAGTCTATCAAACTCAAAAACTTAACTGAAAAATGTAGACTGGTAGAATTATTATCAGTATTGTGTAGATACACATAGACACCATTCTACTACTCCTCGAAGCTAGGGCTTGCGACAACTTAGGCCCTGTTCTTTTCAACTTCTAAAAGCTGAACTGAACTAAACTTAACTGAACTGAACTGAACTTAACTGAACTGAACTGAACTTAACTTAACTTAACTTAACTGAACTTAACTGAACTTAACTTATTTCAGTGTAAATTTATAACTACACATACCTGAACTTAACTGAACTTAACTGAACTGAACTTAACTGAACTGAACTGAACTGAACTTAACTTAACTTAACTTAACTTAATTGAATTGTAGTCCAAAAGAACAGGGCTTTAGTTGGACAGGGAACATAAATTAAAGTTTAGAGATACGAGTACGAAATTGAATTTGCTTATTTTTTTCGCTTATATCCTCCTATTTCAATTTTATTATAGAGATTTTGAGTCCTCCACTTAAATTGAATTGTATCCATGTAATGTAACCACATAGACATGATTTTATGTACACTAAATTACTTGAAAAAATTACTAACGAGTTGTAGATACCCTGATATAGGATCAAAGCTGAGATCAGCTCGGCCTAGCTAGAGTTTTTTTTTTTTCTTTTTTTTTATAGAAGCCTAGTTAGAGTATTATAAATGTAAGGGGGTGTTGTTAACTGCTGCATGTATTTTATTGGTACCGCCCGTACAATTGATGATTTTGTCCCTCCTCTCATTTTCTTTCGTTTTTTTTTTCATTTTCTAGACATGGGCATTTTACCTTAACAAACATGCCGGTGACTAGGCGTTTTAGCATAATGCCTGTGCCGGTGGCCATGCATTTTGCCATAATGCCTATGCCAGTGGCCAGACGTTAAGGCCAAACGCCTATCCAATGGAAAAACGTCTGGCCACCGGCACAGACATTATGCCATAACGCTTCCCTCACCAAATTAAAAAAAAAAAGGGTAAAATGAACATTATCACATATTCGGGCGGCATTTAAGGTTTGAGAAATGTAAGCTGACCTCAAGTGAAAAAAGGCTAGTTGGGTATTTAAGGAAGAAAAGTAGCAATCTTTTTATTGGCTCCCATTTGACCACGAGAGATCTGGCTCATTCTAAGTATGTTAATTCATTTTCAAAATGGCCAAAAAGTAAGGAATATTGGAATAAATAAGATAAGGATGGCAAAACCCATTTGCAATGTTCATGTTATATATAATATATAATATATATATTTGGAAAAACTTCAAAAACATGCCTTGTGATTTGACCGTTTTGTAAAAAGGTCCTTGTGGAATTTTTTTTCTTCAAATGAGTGCTTGTGATTTCAAAAATTTGCAAAAAGAGGACAAAAAATATATTTTCTTTAAAAATAATAATGTTACATAAGGTATTTCAATCAATTCAACAATTCTATAATTTAACCATATTATATAATAATTATATATCAAATTTTGAGTAATTTTCAAAAATTCTACATTTTATTATGATTTTTTTAACGTCTTAAGTTAAAAAAAATAGTTATACTTCTTGAAAAATTCTAAAATTTATTACTAAAATATATTATATTTTTATTAACTAGGCTGTAAAATTTCAGTTCAAAATAGACAAGATTACGCTTTTTTTGACGTAATTAAAAATTGAAAATCCTCTTTTTGCAAACTTTTGAAACCATAAGCATCCATTTGAAGAAAAAAAATTCCACAATGACCTTTTTGCAAAACGGTCAAACCACAATGCATGTTTTTTAAGTTTACCCTTTTTTATTGTATATTTGTTTTAGTTTATTTATTAGTATAATAGACAATCTTCTGAATTGCTATGCGCCGTCTCTTTTTACTTCGCGTCGCCCTTTTTTCATTTTTTCCCTTTTTGCCCCTCAACTTATTTAAATAAAAAAATCATCCTTTCAACCCTCATTACAAACGTATCACTATTGATGGAAAAACGACGAGGAAATGAGCCAACGACGTTTAGGGTAAGTTTCGGTAATTTAAAAAAAACGAGACTGGCTAGAAAATTTTTCCGGCCAGCCTCGTTTTGGTGACCGCCGGGATACAAAGCAACAAATCTGCTTCGTTTCCTCCCATCGTCAGCGCTTCATCGGTGACGACAAGAGACGAAGCAGATCTGTGCTTCGTTCCAAACGAAGCAACCCCCTACTTCGTTTTCTCCCCTCGACAGTGCAGATGCTGGCGAGGGGAGGAAAAACGAAGCAACAGTTGCTGCTTCGTTTTGCTTGGCCGGCCAATTGAATCTGGCCGGAATCTCAGTCACCGGTGATGAAAATTCCAGCCTGATTTTTTTTAATTTTTTATAAAAAAATTATATTTATAATTTAATTTATTATTAGGGTTATACGTTATTGAAATAAGTTAGGTTATGGTTTAGAAATTTTTAATATGTTACTAATAAAAATTTAACTATTTAGTGTTAGGGTTAATGAAATAAGTTAGGTTAGGGTTTTTATGATTTAGAAATTTTTTAATTTTTATTATGTTTAGGGTTAAAAATTTATTTATTTACAATTTAATATAGTTAGTTATGTGTACTTAGAAATAAGTTAGGTTAGGGTTTATGATTTTGAATTTTTTAATTTTTAATATGTTTACGGTTAAAAATTTATTTGTTTATAATTTAATGCAGTTAGTTAGGTGTTTTTAAAAAAAATGTTAGGTTGATAAGTTAGGTTAGAATTAATAAAACAATTTAGTGTCGTTGTGTAAAGAGTACGTAATTTGGACTGTTTAAAAAAATAATTTATCTGATAAACTTGTGAATTACGGTATAATTTTTCTGATAAAAAATTTATTTAGGTTGTATAAATAATACGTATCTTTATAATTTCCGTGAATATTTATTTTATTACAATGATGAAAACAAGGTCCAAGAAAAAGGGAAGTGTATGGTTACGTTACAGCAAACGATGAATCCAAACAAGCGTAATGTAGTAGCCCGTGGTCTGACTGCGTCTACGAGGCGATAGAGGCAGCGGATACAGGTCGAGAATATTACAGAGGCTGCTCCTGCCATTTCAGGTGCATGATTAGGTGCTAGTGGTGGTGTATAGTTTACTCCACTAGTATTTAACACCGATGAGTATGAGTTAGATGAAGATGTTGCAGACTCAGAGTGAGCTGCAAGTGAGGAGGCAATGAATATTGATGATGACATGGAATAATTATTGATGAATGTTATTGTACATTTTACGGCTCTGAAACATTATTACAAAATTGCAATGTTCCTTTTACGGCTCTACAACATTATTGATGAATGTTACTATACATTTTACGGCTCTGCATCATTATTAAAAAATTGCACTGTTCCTTTTACGGCTCTGCAACATTATTGATGAATGTTACTATACATTGCCGGAAAACGTGGCCGGCCGGCCAAGTAATCTGGCAGGAGTTCCGGTGGGTTTTTGAAAAAAAAAATTTTAAAAGGGCAATTTCATCATTTTAGGAGGGTGACACGAAATAAAAAGGGACGACTCTTAATAACTCCCATAATAAAATATGATACATTTCATAATATAAGAATAAAATGTCACAAAATAGGAACAAAATGTCACACAATGGGAACTGATGAAATGTCACAAAATTTCAAAACTCATTATCAACTAGACATTTATAAATGTGGTACTAGTCAAACACTAAGTTTTAAACCAGAAATAAATCATAAACCGTTTATCCGGGCTCTGATACCAATTTATCCGGGCTCTGATACCAATTTATCCATATTCATCACTAGCCAATTATCAACACATTTGAATTTTTTATCGTTTTTTAATTTTCTTTTGGGCTAAACTAAATTCCATTTTACTCATTTTAAATGTCATACATCGGCTTTTAATGCGTTATGCCTTAAATAAAATCAAGGGCTATTACTCACTTTTTTTTTATCTGATTAATTATAATCTCAGATTTTATAAATCCATCATAATACTAATACCATATATTAATAGATTGATTTTGATTTGAGCACACCTCTACTATTTCTCTAAATATAGTAACTTAATTACTTCACTACACCATCTTGAACAAAAGTTTATTGAAAACTCGGCCTTGAACCCCAACTATCAAGCATAAATGATGTGCAAATTTTTTAATACTATATTCATTATTGTTTTTTATAATTGTATTTTATAACATAGATATCCGGTTTTAAAACCATTTTGATTAACATGTTCATTAGTTAATATTTCAATCAATAAATTTCTTAAATCTTCTATACTATATAAATTAGTTAATATTTATATTATAAATTCTTCAATATTCATGTTTAACCATTTATCTATAATCCTTTAGGAATCTGATACCAATTTATTCATATTTATTATTAATCATTTATCCATACATTTGAATTTTTTTATCGTTTTTAATTCCTTTTTGGCTAAACTAAATTCCATTTTACTTATTTCAAATGTTACATATTATGCCTTAAATAAAATCAAACGCTATTATTCACTCTATTTTTATCTAATTAATTATGTACTAAATATTCTCAGATTTTATAAAGTTATCATAATACTAGTACCATATATTAATAGATTGATTTTAATTTGAGCACACCTATCAGTACGGTCTTCTCCGTCCGTTGAGGTTACATACCTATTTCAAATTAGGGATTTGACATGAGCCAAACGAAGCTAAATTGTCATATTTTAAACTCAAAAATTAGATTTCAAAAAGTTGCATTCCAGGGAAAAACTCGATTTCTCGAATCGGGTGAAAACCTGAAAAGAATCAAAATTTAGTCAAACTATGGAATTAGCCCGCGGGCTAATTCTCCATTGAGCCATCTAAGCCCTAGCCTCTCCTGATTTGGTGGATTTTGCTTCCCCTAGGTAATTAGCACGCGAGATAATTATCTATCTAGAACCTCGCCCTAGCTTTCGCAGATTCAGGGAGATTTGGCCAGGGAGGTAATTAACCCGAGTGCTAATTACCTCCCTAATATAAAAGAAAGTGCTTTACTTCCATTTTTCACAAGTTCAAGTTTCGGTTTTTAACCAGAGCAAAACAAGCTAGTTTTTGCCTCTAAACACGTCAAAAAAAAATTTGGTTAAGGTTTCGTAGCTTAAATTTGAATCAAGTTTTCATGATATACTTCGATTCAAACTCTTTAAAACTCATTTATCTCAAAATTATAGCCATAACTCGTGCATAAACACTTCCAAAACATCACAAACACTTTCCTTTACTTTTATTTTCGTTTCAATCAAAGTTTTCAACAAACTCAACGGTAAATTCAGTCCCGAACTGACTCTCACGTCATCCCAGACAAACGAAAAGGTGATTGAGGGTAATTGGCTTTTAGTCCACTTTTTTCAACTACGTTATTTTTCATGTAGCATGTCATGTTGGGATAAAGAGCCACTTGGAGCTGCTTTATCATTATATTTCAATAAAATTCTTTGATATGTGTGAACAAGCTTACAGGTGAAGACCATGTTCCCAAAATAAGGGGAAACTATATCCATGTAACTTTGGGAAACTCCAAGTAGCATCGTTACACTGCCAAAATTTCAATTAATATTTATTGCTTTATTAAGCCGTCGTAATGCAAAAATTAGCATTTAAAGTCATAATTCTCAATTTTTGAACAAAATTAGTAATTATTATATCCGAACCTAGAATCTCTATCTCCAAGGTATAAAAATCTCATCAAGAATTAGTATACCATAATTCCCGGTGGAGCTGAACCTTATTTTATAAAATAAAGTATTAACTTTATTTTATTCCTCTTTATCGTTAAGAAAATAAAATTAAAAATGATTTTTCTTAAATTTATCATATTTCGGATTTAAGGAATAAAAGATATATTTCTTAAATAAGTTTACATGAAAGCTTTCAAAATGGAAAAAATTTTCATAACCGACAAAATGAGTAAGTTCGTACTGCTCATAGTTCAACCCTCTTCATAAGCCTTTTCCGAAACTCACGAAAAGGCCGCCCGCTCACAGTGGCGACTCTGTTGGGGATATTTTTTTTATAAAAAAAAACAAGTTTTAATAAAAAATAAATGTTGATATAATAATGAACTTTTATTTGAAAAATTGAGAATTATGATATTTATGATAAGATTGCTATTATGCAAATTCTACGATTGCATCTTCATGTGCATAATCCCACCCGACATCCAATTTAGGTGTCTTTTGGTGAAGTATCACCCAAGTTCGTTTCAGGGCTTGGGGATACGGATCTGATCACATCCTATATGTAGCGTACAAAGGAATTTGGTTTACGTAGGATCAAAGTACCCGAGTATATTATATGTGGAAAAATTAACTTTGGTTCATTTTATGAGCATTGTACTTCGGTATAGACCGAAACCCATATATAGACGAACCATAGCTACTTCCCCAGAGGTTTACCTTAATCCTTGTGAGAATGGAAGTAGACTTTGCTAGTCTCCCCTTCACATATATAAAGGGAAGTAACCAAATGGAGAATAAGGGCGGTAGACATGATCTAACCGTTTGCTCCCTGTGCATGTTTTATGTGTAATAAAATGGCCAAATACATCAATACCTCCCTCAACTTGGTCACAATAGTCGGATGACACCCTTAACTTTTAAAAGGTCCAGTTACCCTCCTCATGTTGGCAAAAACAAACCAGTTAGCCCCTTCATACACACTTACCTAGTTACAACGTAGAGAATGCAAGCCGCGCATAGTGACATGGAAAAAAAACAGAACACCTGAGCTCCACTCTACGTCAGAATAAGAGAATTGATTAAAATTAATTTACTTTTGTCCCTAAAATTTTCACAATCCTATGTTTGCTTTCATTCTTCAACATTCTCTCTCAAATTTTTTCTTCAAGAAAAATCATAATCCTTTTCATCTTAGATTCTAAACACGATACCGATGGTGGAGCTCCTATTGTAACATTACAAATCAAAGAAGTGCGACAGGGATAACGAAGGTGTGCGACTCATCTTAGAGTTTGATTGGGTCTATGGAAAATGGGTTGGATGATGGATTAGTTGAAATTATGGATTCTTTGATGATGATAGGAAGTAATTTCACCAGCATCAATGGATTTTTACGGGATGAAAATTTCAAGCCCATCGTCATCGACTTCTAGGGCAATTGTTGGGGCATTTTCCAATGTGGAGATGGCGGTGAGTATAGTTGCCTGTTTGGAGTCACACTGTGATGAATTTCCGGTAGGGTATTTGGGTTCCAGTAGAAAATAAGAGTGGGATTGGGGCTAACTCAGCTACTACTTTTAATATGAGAAATATCCCATTTATGGTGATGAACAAGATAAGCATTTGTTAATGATTCCAAATCGAAATGAAAGTTCTCAGCCTCAACCAAGTGGATATGGTTCAAACTTGTTTTACTATTAAACGTCAATTACAGGTTTTCCAATATGAGAATGGCATATTGAAGATAGCAGTGGAGGATACTACACCATAAATGGGTTATTGCAACCAAAAATACAGCCGTTGCCTCTTAAATGTTGCAATTTTAAGGGAAAAATAGATCTGTGGCAACGAAATAGCTAAAGTATTCCATATTGGTTGCACTAGATTTGGAAACCGTAAAAAAACACATGCTGCTGCAACACCCATTTATGATTTGTTGCTTAAAGTGCTAAACTTTGACGGTGCTAAAAAATTGAACAGTAAAATTAATTGGCGGGATCTATCCTGCTCAATTAATTGATGGAAAAAATAAAATAACAAAACACTCTCTCGAAAGTCCCTTTTTTCTTCGCTCTCTTTCCTTCGCTCTCTCGTTGTTCTCTCTCAAAATTTCCTAATCCCTTCAGTTCTACTAGAAATCATCTCTCTAAATTGAATTTCACACTTCTCGTTCGTTGAAGATCACACGTGATTTTGTTGGTGAAGAATGATTCTTTTGAGTTTTCGTTCGCCTTCTAGTTGTCAGCCTGTTTAAAGGAACTGAGGTTTGGGTTAATTTCTCTTCATCTTCATCTTCGTCTTATGATATGTTCATTGTTAAAATTTTGTACGCATCTCCTACCCAGATCTGATCTGTTGTTAGTTTTATAAGCTAGTCCTAAGCTAGATCTGATATTTTTTTCCTTCATTTTATCTGGGAATTTTTGTTTGAAGCTTTCAAAGGTTAGATTAGTGCCGTTTCTTTATTAATTTAATTGACCCATTTGGGGATTTAGTTCAGAGGTTAGTAATCTAATTGTTTTCATTTCAACTTGTTGATTTTCATGTTAACTGTTATCAGCTCTACCTTTGCCGTCGTCTCTGGCCTCTCTTTCAGTTAGGTTAGTTACTGTTTGAGCTCGTTTCCTTTTTTTGCCTTGGATATGTAGCACAATAATGTTTCGTAGTTAGAATCTTGAATAAATAAAGTGCTTTCACTTTATCTTAATTTAATGAATAAATCAGGATAATGTGATAGTAACCAAACGGAAACGATGGTCATGAGTTTGGGTAGGAATCGAAGGTGTGTCTCGTACACAATGGAGATGGTAAGAGCATCATTGATGAGGAAAAATTGCTCACCGGAGTTAGTGTTGTTTCATAGGGAAGAGGGAAGCAGAAGGCTATTGTACGAGGGTAACAGAAGATTAATTCAATATGCATACCGGAGGATTTAGCTACTAAATGGCTGCCTTGCAAAGAACCATCAAGTGTTGAACATTTAGCTGAGTCCTCTTCTAATTGCCCTGAGGTTTTTTTTTTTTGTATGATTTTACAAATTATTTTTCCCTTAATTTTTCAATTTTGGTAATTATTATGCTTTTTTTAATGAAAGTAATTGGTTAGCAATGGATCCAGGCAAAGTATTGTTCAAGCAGTGCTTGTTGTTTGTGATCCAGGAGACGAGGTGAAATTTCTCATATGAGATATAGAAATTAAGTAATTTATCTGTGAATTAAATCATTAATCTTATTTTGGCTGAAATCTTCATGTCTTGGGTTTGAACTACATTTGCTTATGACCAAAGCTTGCTTGACATTCTAATATCTGTGAGTTTCATTGCCTATCAGTGTGACCTTATCAATCAAGAGTGTGATTTTTCCTCTTACCATTTGTTTCTTATGTTTCATTTCACTACTTTCTTTTTGTTGAATTTTGTATGTCTCTTACCTTTCTTTGTAGCAAAGTAGTTAACTAAGCCTAATTTATTGATGCCATATGGTCTCTGTTCCAGAACTATCAACTAGAAGTAGAACTATTGCATTAGATTACTCGATCGAGTTTAATTTATTTTCATGCTCGTGGTTAATTTGTAATTTCAAATGTAGAGGACTTAATTATAATATGCGTAGTGATTGATTCAGAAAACAAATAGGCAGATTGTCATGGTTTTTAACTTTTCAATTGATAATGATTTGTGCATCATGGGTAAAACCTCCTTCATGCATGTAAATCATTAATATGATAAACGGATCGTCTACCTTTATTTGCTCAGCATAATTTGTTCCTTGCCACTAATTGATTTTTAAATATCTAGGGAATGCAGCTACTGAAAAGTGAAAAGTCTGTCCAAGTAATATTTAAAGCTATTTGTTTACTAGTTAATTTCT
>CAOJBI010289699.1:0-10043 GCA_948277035.1 Euphorbia corollata
TCGCATGCCGTTTTGCGAGAAATCCCGCAAGCCTAGCTTGCGAGGTTTCTCACGACCGGTTTACGAAAATTTTCGCAACCGATTTGCAAAATTTCTCGAACCCATTCTCCCTTTGAAATTTTCACGACCCGGGTCCAACCCGTTCATAAAATTCCCCTTTCAGTCCATTAAATCTTTTGGCCTATACCCAGTATAGAAGTTCTTTACATTGTTCGAAATTTCTCAAAGTATGTGACCCGTAGGACCCCGGACACCGAGCCGCTGAAGGTTTTACCCAATCAATTTTCCCACTATTATCTATAAACGATCATCGAAGGCCTCTAGCAAGGATTCATGATCCCTCAATGTCCGCGATGTTGTATCCTTCTACAAACAAGTCCAGATGCTACAGTAGACTACTGTGTGATACACTCCTTCCATCAAGCAATACGAACTAGTTTTAGGGCATGGATAAGTGTCAACCCTTTGGACCGGTTATACCGAATCCAACCAGTACATTTTCTTGTTCCCAAAGTACATTGCTCAATGTGAAGTATTAACTAGAATCTCATTCTATTAATACTCACTTTGATCAGAGATTTACGAGCAAGTGTCACTTCTACAAGTGACCAGGTATTTCTCCCTATATTATCCGGGAGTGATGGATCCTATCTTGATAACTCATCCCACCAACGAATACACTTTATCATACCCGTAATTACTCTTTTAACATCCACTAGAGTGAACTGCTTAAAAGTAACCGAAAGTATGATTACGACTACACAAGATGTCTTGCCTCTCAAGTCAAAGGATATTCACACAACTACTGTAATGAGATTTATCATTGACACAGGATATTATTCCATATGATATCTCATAGTGGGTCTCCAATATACTACCATAGTATATCCTTGTGTTCACTTCAAGATCCCATCTTTAGCCTTTTGAGAACAGCTACTAAGTAGTGCAACCTCATGCTGATCTATTAGTTTCATCAATGTCCATTCTTGATGAAGCTATGATCAGGGATATTTAGACATAATTATAATTACACATAGTGATAATCTCAACAATCATAGTCCTACTATGATTTATCACATATGTTATAATATATGCCATGGACCTTTGTTATACATTTAAATGAAATTGTCACACATTTGAATAACAAAGTAAAATGCCTTTTATTAATTTGAAACGGAGTTTACAAAGTACTACACGATACATAATGAACTACGCTAATTGCTCTCAGGGCATACATTATTACTAACACTATCCTCTTCTATCTACATGATTCAAGGATAGAATTTTAATGACTCTATTTTCTCTCATATCCTGCGAGCTAATGTTGCTAGTCAACCACAAAAGAAAGCACCATTCATGGAATGACCTTTCATGATAAAAGAACCATTTGTGGCAGCAACCAAAGCTAAACCACTTAGCTTGAAGGATATTCCCCTTAAAGAAGATTTTGATGAATTCAAAGTCTTCAAAACAACATACGCCATCAGGCTATGTAAACCTAATCACTCAAAAAGAAAGGGTAACAAGGGATGTCAAACCTTCGGTTCAGAGAAATGAGGCACCTGTTATGACCGCTCCACCTCAAGCATAAGTTGAGGATGAAGGACCCATAATTAACCAACTTGAAGCCACGTTTACTAAGATGGGCATTTGGGAAATTCTTATTTATTCCCAAGAACACATAATGGCTATTGTCAAAAAGCAGATGGAAATCGAGACTTCACATTTAGCCTCACCAAATCAAGTTTATGCATTGTTGAATATGGAGGCAAGCATAATCATACCAGATATAAAATTTACAAGCGCAGATTTGCCCAGTAAAGAGATCCATCACAATGAAGCACTCTATTTAAAAGCCAATGTTTTTGGTAGAGTCTTGCCATGTGTCATGGTTGATGATGGATCATCTTCAAATATATGCCTTTGGTAGATCCTTTCTATGCTTGGTTTAAGTGAAGGGGCTTTGAAAAGATTTATACTATCATCAAAGCTTACGATGATTCCAAAAGAGTTGTCATTGGAACATTTAAAGCAGAAGTTACTTTCGAAGATATTTCGTCAATTGTGCTTTTTACAGATATTGAAATTTTGGTAACTTTCTCGTTATTACTTATATGCCCTTGGTTTCATGCTCTTGGGGGTGTGTCGTCCACTCCCTATCAAAAGGTAAAAGATTTCCTTTCACAGAAAAGTTGTGACCCTAGAGATAGATGAGGCATCTACAACTACAGCACTTAGTATCAAAGAAAATAACATGAAAGGTTTTACGATAGTAGCCATTAGAGAAAGCCAGAGTGACCAGCTATAGAAATAGTGGAGTCCTTGGATCAAAAAGTACATGCAGCAATATCATGTTCCTGAAACTAGTCTAGGAGTACAAGGACAAGGAATAATCACCTTCAAAATAGGGGCAAAGGAGCTCAGACTGGCTGGATTGGGATACAAATGACCTAGATACTCAAAACGCACAAGTCACCAAAGCTTAATAACTTTAGACGCACATGCCAAAGGTGTTATGATGGAACTTCCAAACCTGTCATCCATCTTTCGAAGACTTAACCAAGATTTGAGATTTTCTCAAATGTGGTAGATTATCAAAAATATGGAAAAGGTTTGATTATTAGTATGGTAAAAGAAAAGGAGATCATAAAACAGACCATGAATATCATTTATATCGACTTAAGAAAGATCATCGTAAAGGTGGATCGTATAGTTCAGTGTGATGAAAAGAGGGTTAAGAGAAACTCAAAATAATTTGGCCCAAATTTGAAAAATAAAAAACAAAACTAAAGAACAATCAAAGAAAATTGACAATTTGTGACATATGGCCATCAAAGGAGGAGGGGAGTCATGGGCATACATGTTAGAGGAAAAAGAAGATTAAGAAAGCTCGTGAAAAACCATCATTAAGAAGAATATAGTAGAACAATCCGTTTTAACTCATCATAAAAAGAATTATGAAAGAGCTCTGATAGTGGGGACTCATCTCGGCTTGCCTTTCGTGTACAACACAAGGAAATTTTCTCGGTTGCTACACGAAAGCATATGCAACGAAACCTTAGTCATTCTTACTAGCATATTAGTAGCTTTTTCTTTTTAATGTTTTAGATTATGATGGGATATTTCATATTGTTTTTTATTCCCCCTTTATTTTTTACCACCTATTTTGTTATGTTTATATTTTCTTTTCATTTTAATAAATAGAGCCGGGTTTTCCAGTCTCAGCTTTATTCCAAAAAAGGAAATCGAATTGTAGCTAATTACGATCTAGAGAGAATAACAAAATCAGGAAAAGAAGAACAAGATGAAGAGAAGAATTCAACAAATCGAGAGACAAACAATCAACATCGTGGAAAAAAGAGAATGGACTGATTCATATTCATCAATGCAGGTAAACTAATTACAAATTAACGTCCTATATATTCTTCTCTCAATCACGATTTCAATCTCAGATCTACATCTCTTCGTTCATCCATGGCTTTCCTCCTCTTCGTCAAATCTGCATATCTAACCAAACTCTTTATCCATGGCTTCTCTCCTCTTTCAATCGCATCTCCTCTTTCCGTCGTTTCTCCTCTACTCTTTGCATGAACATATACTAATCCACCACTCACCGGCTCTGCTCTGATCTTTCGTATCTCTTCCACTCGATGACTTTGCTTCTCTAGTCGTTGCTCCTCTTTGTGCAATTTCATTTTTGTTCTTCCTTTTCTTTTTGTTTTGTTTGGTACCATTGAAATTGGTATGATTTTATCACATGGAAGAAGATAAACAGAGGATTTAATTCTCTTGGTCTCTCTTTTCGATTTATAATGGATTTCTAACATTATGCATTCGAACTTGATTTCAATATTTAAAGTGTTTGTTATGTTTCTGATAGGTTTCTATGTGAAGTTTTATATTTTGCCTTTGTTTTCAATAACGTATCTCTATTTTTATGAAAAATGATATTATCAGGTTTATAATAGAAATTTAATAGGATTCTAACAGATTTTGAGATATAAGACATCATCTACGTAAATAATGATTTTAACTGGTGTCATATACATTCTGTCATAAATATGTTTTTGTTCTGTTATAAATCTGTTTTTGTTCTGTTATAATATGTTCAATTTATCAGAAACCTGTTATAGTCTGCGTAATCTGATTTTCGAAATCTATATAATCTGTTATAAATCTGTTTTGCTAGGTTTTTGATAGATTTCTATGTGAAGTGTTATATTTTACCTTTGTTTTTAGTAACATATCTCATTTTTTATGAAAAATTATATTATCAGGTTTATAATAGAAATTTAATAGGATTCTAATAGATTTTGAGATATAAGACATCATCTACTTAAATAAGGATTTTATCCGGTGTCATATACATTTTGTTATAAATCTTTTTTTTTTCTGTTAGAAATTTGTTTTATTTAGTTCTATTTGTTAGAAATCTGTTATAGTCTACGTAATATGATTTTAGAAATCTGTATAATCTGTTATAAATCTGTTATAGTCTGTATAATCTAATTTTTAACAATATGATTTTTGGAAATCTATTATAATCTCTGTTGGAATCTGTATAATCTGTTATAAATATATATTTTATTTATGTTTTTGTTATGTTATAAATTTGTTATAATCTGTACAATTTGTTATAATTTATACAATCTACTAGAATTCGGTATAATATATTATAAATCCATTAAAAATATGTTTTAAATATGTTATAATCTATGTTGGAATTTGTATAATATGTTGGAGAAATATGTTTTATTTCTGTTTTTGTTCTGTTAGAAATCTGTTATAATATATACAATCTGCTAGAAATCTGTATATATTGTTATAAATTGTTATAAATATGTAATAAAAGTGGATTTCTCATATAATTACAGAGAATCTAACATGAATCTAACTGGTTTCATAAATTCATCAAAATAATTTTCTAACATTATAAATCCATTAAAAATTTGTTTTAAATATGTTATATCTATGTTGGAATTTGTATAATATGTTGGAGAAATATGTTTTATTTCTGTTTTTGTTCTGTTAGAAATCTGTTATAATATATACATTCTGCTAGAAGTCTATATATATTGTTATAAACTGTTATAAATATGTAATAAATCTGTTATAAAAGTGGATTTCTCATATAATTACAGAGAATCTAACATGAACCTAACTGGTTTCATAAATTCATCAAAATAATTTTCTAACAGAAATCTAATAGATTTCGACCAGTTATAAAAAAATTGGAAAACATATATCATAATGGATGGCGTTTGAAAGATAAAAACGTGACGATAAAAATTTCTACAGTGGCAAATTAAAAAAAATAAATAGTTGCGAGATAAATGGAAAATAAAACAAAGAAATAAAAAAACATGTAATACACGTTGGATTTCTTTCCTAATAAGGGGAACTACTTTTTTGTAATTAAGTTTTGCAATATTCTCTTTTTTGTTAAGGTGTGACTTTTTTGTAAATATTTTAGAATTATGAAATGTTTTTGTAAGTAGCTCCAAAATTAATAAATTCATATTTTAATAAAATAAAGTAGAATATTTTAAATTAAATTTAATAATTAAAATTAAAAATATGGTAGTTACATGCTATTTTTTTTGTTAGATCTTAAGCTACCTTGAAAATTGTTCGTATAGGCCAACCTATGTTCGTGCTGGTCCCCTCCACCACGTCCATGGCTCAAAGTTAACACGGACGCTTCAGCCCTTGGTAATCCTGGATTGGCGAGTTGTGGTGGCATTTTTCGTGGTAATGACGGTAAATTAATTACTTGCTTTGCTAAACCTTTGGGTATTTCTTTTGCTTTTGTTGGCGAATTGTTGGCAGCTATTGAAGCCGTGAACAAGGCTTGGGAGAAAGGTTGGAACTATCTATGGCTTGAGAGCGACTCAACATACGTGGTTTCTCTCTTTAAATCGCGAAGCAAGCTTGTTCCATGGATGATTCGCCCGGATTGGTTACGTTGCTTGTCTCAACTTGCTTCCATGAATGTAGTTGCTACACATATTTATCGAGAAGGAAATGGCGTGGCGGATAGCCTTGCAAACTATGGTCGATCTCTTGATGCTATTGCTTGGTGGGACGAAATCCCATCCTTTTGCATGGATTTGTATGTCAAGGATTGCTTGGGTAGATGCAATTATCGTTTTTCTTAGACCTACTTCTTTCGATCATTGTTTTTGTTAGCTTTTGTGTGTTTGGGCTGCTTTGGGTTATCCTTTTCCCGTTGCTCCGTTATTTTCGCTGCGTTGTACTCTTTTTCCCCTGAGGCGGGCTTTTTCCCAATGGGTTTTTCCCGCTCTGGGGTTTTTAATGAGGCAGTGCTAACTTGGGGCTCCGGGTTGGGGATATTCATCGGGTCTCCTTAGCTTGTTGTCTTTTATCCTTTGAGGGTGGGGGATCTACTCTTGTAGTGGTTTCAGTTTTTGTTTGCCATTTTCATGGCTTGTTTTGTCTTTCTTTTTCTTTTGGAACACTTTTGTAATTCTTTCTTTTCTTTCCCATTTTAATAAATTTTGGTCGTTTGTTTGTTTGGGGTTCCGGGGTGCCAACCTAGTTGGGATGTCGGACCTCTCTCTTCAAGCGTTCCAAGCCTTTATTCAAAAACTTCAAAAAGATGTCTTGTGGTTTTGCCATTTTGCAAAAAGGTCCTTGTAGAATTTATTTTTACAAATGGGTGCTTGTGGTTTCAAAAATTGATAAAAAAGGATTTTCAATTTTTAATTAAGTCATAAAAAAGGGTAATCCTGTCTATTTTGCACTGAAATTAAAGATTAATTAATAAAAATACAATACACTTTAATAATAAATTTTAGAATTTTCGAAGTACAAATATTTTTTTAATTTAAATATGATGGTAACTCTTTGAAAATCATAATAAAATGATGACTTTCTGAAAAAAAAAAACTTAAAATTTGATATAGGATTATTAAATTGATTGAAATACTTTATGTAACATTATTATTTTTAATGAAAAAATATTTTTTGTCATCTTTTTGCCAACTTTTGAAACCACAAGCATCCCTTTGCAAAAAAAATCTTCACAAGTTCTTTTTTGCAAAACGATCAAACCACAAGGAATATTTTTAAATTAATCAGTTTGTGCAACGCCTAGATAAAAAAAACTTGTCATGTATATTAGCTATAATTTTTTTACACTTCGTGAAAAAAGACTAATGAGTCACACACCCTCACGAATAAGAAAAAAAATATCAAAATATTTTATTTTCTAACAAAAGACAACATCTTGATGTCTTTGATAGTTATAAAGTCAACCCAATTTTCAGTATTTGATCCAACAAATTAGCAACATTCGAAATGCTTGGTCGGTCTTTCGGATTCTCCCTTAATGCAAGCTCCGCTACATCAGCGAGTTTAAGCAGCGGCTCTACGTTTCTAGGTAACGTCACATTCCGATCAATAACAGCTGCCGCTTTTCCCCTTCTAATAAGAGGCAATGCCCACTCTACAATCCCTGGAGGACTGCATTCCCGATCATACGCTTTTCGTCCACTTAAAATCTCCAGCAACACAATCCCGAAATTATAAACATCGCCTTCCATATTGCCATCTAAATCCTTGTCATTACCACCCAAAAGTCCGAAATCGGCAATTCTCCCACACCATTCTGAATCAAGCAAAATATTCGAAGTCTTTACATCTCGATGCACAATTGGTGGCGTAACTTCGTTGTGAAGGTACTCAAGTCCTCTAGCGGCTTGCAATGAAATCTTCAATCTCATATTCCAATCGAGAGGCGAGAGTTCCCCATGGAGATGGTCGTGGAGCGTGCCATGTGGCATCATCTCGTAAACTAGCAGCCTTTCGCCCATTTCCGCGCAATACCCCAATAAGTTGACGATGTTCATGTGCCTTATGCTACATAATGTTTCGAGTTCCGCTTCGAATTCCCGAGTGTTTGTGCGCATGATAGTGGCTGCATTAGCTCTCTTGACTGCCAGCTGTCGGCCGTCTGATAAAATCGCCTTGTAAACGAAACCGAAACTTCCTCTTCCAAGTTCATTAAACTCCTTGAACCCATGTGTTGCGTCTTTCAGATCTGATAACCGAAAAACTTGGGCTTCTCCTATACAAGTTATCGAGAAACCGAGTTTCTGGTTTGGGTTTGGGTGTGGGTCTGGATCGGCCTCTACCACTGGCTTGGTTAGACAAAAGGCGCATCGTTTTTTCCGATTTTCTTCGTCTTTAACATTCCATGGAACAACACACCAACCAATCGAAACGAGCAATAGTACTACCATTGAAGAGCCGATTATAACACCTAACTTTTTTATCCGTTTTTGCTGTTGCTTTTTCTTAATCTTTAATGACAAAGGAACACCGCAAAAGTTCGAGCAAGAGCTGTTTTGGCAAAGGGAACAAGGAGAACATACTCTATCAGCATTCGCATTGCAATTGCTAGACGGGAAAAAACCTTGCGAGCAATTTGTGCCGCAAGGCAAGCAAATCTGCAAATCTTTTCTAACACATAAACTAGTTAATTGTGCTTCATTAAGAATGCTTGCATTGTACCTAAACTGCCTTTCCCGACATGAGCCTAATGAGCACAAGCCAGGACTGCATAACTGTAATGGAGGGCTATAATCGGGAAGTGACTTCTTACCGCGAAATCCCCAACAATCGAGAACTAAATCGACTTCTCTAACCCCACAAGTGGTATAATCGGATGAAGCAAGCGTCATGAAGCCTGAAGCTTCAGGAACTGACGAGAAATCGGCGTTGCCCCAACATTTGACTTCATGATTATCTTCGCGAACTCCGCAAAAATGATGTGCCCCTGTCGTTAAACTCGAAAATCGGGTACTTTTTGGAGGAGTGCCAAACTCAATAGTATCACCCCAGCATTCAACTTCACTGTCTGAAGTCTTAATTCCACAAACAGAATTCCTCCCTGAAGATAAAATCTGAAAATCAAGAGAATGAAATGGGACCTTTAAATTTGTCGATTCGGGTCCCCAGCAATCAACACCACCTTCTCTATTAACACCACAGCTAAATCCATCTCCAGAAACTAAATTCCGCAAAACTAGACCATCGAAATCTGCCTCTCGAAACGAACTAGATGCTTGATTAAATTCCCAGCAGTCAACGTTACCGCTTTTGATGTTAGAATAGTAAGATCCTTTAACAGCACAGGCATGAGATTTGCCAACAGATATTTCTAAGTAAGAATTTTGCCTAAAGCTTGCAGGGACAAGATTAGTACCTGGCTTCAAGAGGCTAAAACAAAACGCCTGAGAGGTGTTTGATGAAATGCCGCAAAGAATGTCCTCACCGCCATTGAGAGATGCCATGTGCGGGAGGGTGCTGAAATAAGAAGATGATGTTGGCACTGAATGATTATCAGCTTTGGTCCAACATATGATCTGTTGTTTGCCACCAGCATCAATGGCACAAAAGAAGCCATTTTCGCCAAATGCAGCTGCAATTGAACCTGATGATCCATACCCAGAAGCAGTAATTGGATGAAATATAAGCAGAGAGATGAGTAAAGAGGAGAGGTTCGTTTTGATTGGCATAGCTAGTGATTATGCAATGAATGTGGAGATTGGAGATGTAGTTTGGGGATGATATAGGGAACTTCAATGGTGGAAAAGTGGAGATTCAGACAGTTATAAGTCAAAGGGGGATGTGTCTGACTGAAACTTCTGCAGTTAATTGAATAACTGTAATTTAAAAAACAAGAAACCCAGCTGTCTTAACTCTTAATTTTAATACTGAGTTGACTCGGAGTACGGTATACTTTAATTGATAACCCAAGATCTAAACAAGTTTAATATTACCACACATAACGGCAATTTCTACCAAATTTTCAGAAGTAATTGTGTGATTTTTACTACCGCATAAGAGTGAGCAATTTAGAAACTAAGTAACTAATTCATAGTGCAATCAATGTCTTTGGAAGTAGCCAAGGAATTAGTTTTTATAAAGCAAGGTATTAAGATGTATGTCCAACAATTAATTACCTTTTACAATCATTTCACAATTTTATTTAACTTTGTGGTTAAGCAATACCCTTT
>CAOJBI010290613.1:0-10334 GCA_948277035.1 Euphorbia corollata
ATGCTTTCTGGAAGACTCTTAAGGTTTTCAGAATTTCGCAAATTCAAGGAAATAAGGCTACACAAACATCCAAATGATTCGGGCAGTACCTCAATTTTGAAGCAGCAAGACAAGTTTAGCTCCTCAAGTGATTTTAGGTTACCAATACTTCCTGGAAGATGCCTAAGTTCCATACAGTTTTCCAAACTCAAGAACGTAAGGCGAGTTAGGTGTCCAATGGAGTCGGGTACATCTTCAAGTATGGCGCAGCCTGACATATTTAGTCGTTCGAGTGCTTTTAGTCCGCCTATACCTCCTGGAAGATTCTTAAGGCTCTTACAATCTTGAAAATTCAAGAAAATAAGATTAGAAAGAAGTCCAACTGTGTCACCAATTTTTTCTAATCGAGTGCAATCTTTTATTATCAGCTTCTCGAGACTTTGGCAGCCTTCAAAATTTGGGATTTCAGCAAGCTCGTGGGAGTGGCTGAGATTTAGGAATTTCATCTTTGTTGCAGACTGCAAAATCAAACCCTTGAATGTTAGTTTCTCAAACTAAGCATGTCTGAGAATTCAAATGGAATTGTAACGTACCTGTCCTGATTCCATAAACTGTTTTAGGCTACTATGTCGAATGTCGAGAATGACGAGATTTTTGAGACTGAGATCTAAAGGCATAGATTCCAAAGGAAATTCACGCCAGCACAACCACCTTAACTTGTTAGAAACAAGCTTATAACTTCCGTTTAGGCGAACAAAATTGAGCTGTAGCAACCTTAGCATTTTCATCTTCTTGAAACTCTTTGTCATCCATGTATGTTTCAATCCCGGCTTGTTCAAAGCAAGGCCTTGTACTGCATCTGAACCCTGTTAAAGGAAATCAATAATATGGTATTAGAAGGTCTAGATAATTCATCTGAGGATCTAATGATATTTTTCTTACCATTTTATCCGTTAAAACACCAATTACATCTTCATCATCCCATAATCTACTGCGTTGCCCGGGATCTACTGAATTCTCTTTGCGGACTATTTCTCTCCCCATGTATCGAAGCAAATAGTGCATCACCAACTTTTCATTTGACCCAATTTTGACCAAGCACCTCCTTACAAGGATACTAATTCCCTGAACTGGGAAGAAACCACATCCTTCAAGTATCTTTAGGACATACTCCTTGTTATATCCTATGAAGAAACATACAATGTCAAGAAACATAAGTTGTTCATTTTCGTTAAGATATTCATAGCTTATTCGAAGTTTGCTTTGGATATCATCATTAGCAATCACTTTGAGCTTTTCCAATCTGCTATTCCACACAGCAACACTTTGACCGCTCAAAGATGAACCCAAAACTTCGAGAGCTAAAGGAATTCCCCCACAGTAATACACCATTTTGGTTGCACAACTACTATAATCTTCAGCGGGTCGATTTTGTCCAAAGGCATGTAAACTCAGAAGACTCAGAGAATCATTGACATCCATTTTATCAACCTCATACTCATAATAAAACTCGGACGGGTTTAGGAAGTCCTTCATTCTAGTAGTTATGATCACTCTACTTCCCGGAGAAAGCCATTCACAGTTTCCAACTATTTTACGTATATGATCAAGTTCATCAACATCATCTAGTACAAGAAGAACCTTGCTGCCTCTTAGTTTTTGTATGATCAAATTCAATCCAGTTTCAGGATTCTCAATCTTTTAATGCTTTTTTATGGATATCTCAGTCAAAAGCTTCCTTTGCAAGTGAGTTATGCCTTTCGAATTCGAAACTTCTCTAACATTTTCAAGGAAGAAGCTACTTACAAACTGATGGTGGATCAAATTGTAAACCTCTTTTGCTATTGTAGACTTCCCTATGCCTCCCATCCCGTTTAGGCCAACTACACGAATATCTTCAGACGCATTAGCCATTAAGGTAATAACTTCTTCCGCTCGAGATCGTATACCAACAGGGTGGATGGCAACGCTGAGAGTTATCGGGCTTAGTCTTCTCGTTATCTCTTCAACAATATGATCAATATTGTTTGCCTCATGTCTGCATATTTAGTTCAGAATTAAGACCCTTTGCAAGTCAATCTTAATCATGAATAAAAAGTCTTATTTGAATGAGATTCACAAGTATCAAAATTTGGGAGTTCAAAATTGAGATTTCATCAATTATATTTTCAAACATAAAATACTGAATTGAGGACAGATTACATACCCATCTAAATGCCTTGGTAGATCAAGGCCCTTCAAGTAAGAAACTTGTTGCAGAGCATCTTTCCACTCCTTGATGATCTCTGCCTTGAAACGTTTCTCGTGCTCAATAAAGGCTAATTTATAGCTTCCTTTGATCTCTTCAACATGAGACGGATCAACATCGTAAAAGATGGGCCAAATATCATCTGCCGTCTTCCATTTCAGGATGTGGACAAGCTCTTCCAGGCACCACTTGGAGAAAGCGTAATCTTTGGAGAGAAGAACAAGCACTAATTTTGATTCTTTGATTCCCTTGAAAGATGCTTCCCCGTGTTCATTGGCGACACATGTGTTGAATCCGCTCCGACAGAGAGCGGCAAAGAGGTGGCCAGTGAAGCCTTTCCTTACATCGTTGCCTCCATAACTCAAGAACACGTCGTATGTGCACCGAGAAGCAGCAGAATCGGAAGATGAAGCCATGGAATAATGAGTTATGGTGTGTTACCGATGAATGTGGCTTAGTGAGGATCTTCAAGTCTTCTCAAGTCAACTTTCAGGATTAAAAACAATGGATTAAAGAATAAGAGAAAATGGGACAATCTGATGAACCAGAGGATTAAAAAAATATTAATGGTCTCGTAGGCAGAGAAAATGTGCAACACATAGATAATGATGCAGTTTATTATATAATGCAACTTGAAGCAAAGACTGCAGTTTATATCCGTGTCACAACCTTTTTGTCCTGTATTCGGGGACTAAGCTTGCTTGTATCATGATTGGTTTCCAGATGTAGCGGAAATATAAAGAACAATTGATTTTTATTAAATATATTTAAATAATAAATAACAATCCTTCCGAAATCTAATAATTTCATGAAAAATCTAGGAATCTGGGGCATACAAGGCTCAGTTTTATTTCATCCAAAAACTGCCAATTAACTGCATTACAAGCCTTTAATACCCTAGGGTTTAGGGGTGAGCAAATTCCGGTTCGAAAACTGAAATGTTAGAAAAATAATAACCGAAACCGAACTGAATTATGTTCGGTTCGGTGTTGTTGGACCTTGTGAACAAGTTAAATTGTCCAAAGAGGGGGTGAATGACAATTTAAAAAATAATTTAAGGATTTTAAGTTCGTTTGCCGGAAACACAGTCTGTTTTATCAGAGGATGACTTCGGAGACTCTGAAGTTATAAACTTCGGAGGCTTTGAAAAATCTCGGCTGAAAGATCTCGGAGGCTCTGAAAAATCTTGGAGGCTCTGAGGAGCGTCGGAGGCTATCTTCTGATAAAATTTAAACTATGAAATATAAATAGACAGAGTTGAGAAATGTCAAACAGCGATGTTTATACTGGTTCGGTCTCTGCCTACGTCTAGTCCTCAGATACCTTCCCTGAGCTTTAATCCACTATAAATTCTTCTTTGGGTGAAGAATAAACCGCTACAATTTGTTGGTTACAGATAAGAGTACCGTCCTCTATCCTCAGCAGGAGCTTCACCAATACAAGAGTACCTTCCTACTTGTATCTAGGCTCTGAGCTATACCAATACTTTGAGTACCGTCCTACAAAGTATATGAGGCTCCCCCACAATAACTTAACCGACAGCTATTGTGTTTTTACAAATATATTGTAAATAAAGAGTTCAAGCTTCTGAACAATGTTTCAGTTTAAGCTTGTTACAAACAGATTTGAGAGTGGATGTTTGCTTTTGAATTAAAGCTAAATAATTACAAGAGATTGGAATTAGTTCTTGCTTGAATGTGATAGCTTGATTATTGGTTGTTTCTCTTGTTCTTCAGTTGCCCTTTTATACCTTTGCAGTTTCTTCCCGTTGAGCGTATCCGTTAAACTTGGATTATTTGAAAGTTTAAATCTGTTGTCTAATGGAGATAAAATATTGGTTAGCGCTGCGGAAGTCTTTGAATGGAAATCAATTCTTTAATTGTTTTTCCTGTTCCTTGAGCATGGGCGAAATGCAGGTTTTATGGCCAATAGTGGGCGCGCGCAGACTTTATGGTTGTTAGTGGACTTTATGGTCTTCCACTTACTTTTGCTGTCTGCCACTAAGTAGATTCTAAATGGAATATTCCTTATTCCTTCTGAAGGTAATATTCTGAAGTTGAGAATCTACTAGGATGCCACGTTGGTTTCCTCTGAAGGTTATTCAGCTGTAGTACTCGGAGGCTTCTAGCTTCTGAGACTTCTTGCGTATGAAATGTCTTCGGAGGCTCTGCTTCTGAAGAACCTTTGCATCCTTTGAAATGTGTTCTTGCAGTAAGGATCAACATTTGTCTTCTGAAGGTCTTATTTCTCTTCAGAGTCCAACAATCTCCCCCATGTTGATGGCTTACAAGAGAACATATGGCGAAATGGGAGTTTTTAGAGTTCTTCCTTCTGATAGTCTTCAGAGTCCTTTCTTCTGATCATTTTCAGAGTTCTTCTGATTATTTCTCCCCCATCTTCTGAGGCTTCTTGTATGCTGGGAGTCTTCAGAGTCTTTCCTTTTGATATTTCTCCTCCATCATCTGAGACTACTTGTATGCTTCTGATTTCATGCATGACTGGATAAAAGCATATACAAGTAGTACAATTAGGTATTGTACTCAGATAATTTTCTTCTTTTATTGATGAATTGTTTACATTGTACAGAGGTATACATTTTACAAAAGTATTCAGTATGTAATGAAAAAATTAAATATCTATCTATGTATACATGTTTTCCATCTATCTATGTTTACAATTTTATTACTCCCCATGTTTTCTTCTGGTCGGCATCTTCACCCTCCGGACTCTTTCTTCAGTCTCATCAACGTCCATTGGCTCCAGCTTAGGCTCATTTGGTGCCTCTGATGGTGCCTCTGAAGAGGTATGACCAGGACCTGACTTTTTCTTCTTCCAGAATCCCAGTACCTTGTAATACTTTCTTCCCATAGTCTTCATCCATGTGTCTTTGTATTCTTGAGCTATCTTCTCCCCCCCCCCCCGATTATAAGCATCACTGATCTCAGATGGAGTGTGAGCGGAATTCTGCACATAAGATCTGAACTTATCCGTGACACTTTGCAGTTCAGGCACAACAGCATTGATCTCCCCAACTAGCTCTGGAGCTACATATGGGTACAGGGCTTTCATCATGATAATTTGCTGCTGTTATGTCCATAGGCCAGAAGAGATTAGGAAGTCAGTGAGCCTCTAGAGGAATGGCACTATGAAGCCTTCATGCTCGTAGAATGGAGGACCATGGAGAGAAAGGCTTTCAAAGCCACTGATGCACTCTTGAAGTTGGTCAGTAAGAGTAGATGTGGCTTCGGTGAGCTGAGTTTGAATTGCGTTGGTCTGGTTGGTGAAGCTAGCTTGAAGTTCCTTGCCAAGAACCCAATTGAATTTACCTGTAGTATCTTGCCAGGTCTTCTGGACAAGAGGAGAGAAGGCTTCTTTTAAGATGTCTTCCAAATCAGTGCTTAGGTCTAATCGGTGGGTTTCCAACTTATTGGTTAGTTCCTTGGCAATTTCCTTCAAGGTCGGAGCTTGGCTAGTCTTCATACTCCAGATTTCCTTCAGAAGCTCTGAATGGTTTGCATCCATTTTCTTCTTCAAGTCATCACACATCCCTCTACACTCAACTCTCAGCTCACGCACCATCTTCCGGAGAGCAGTCTCGATTTCATTCCCCAGACATGTACTTACCCCTTCAACAGCTTGTTCTAGTAGGGAGATTCCAGCATCAGTCCTTTGCAGAAGGCTCTGGCGCTCCTCATCCTGATCTTTCAGATCGTAAATGGCTTGATGAACCTTAAGCAGTTCCTTAAGCATTTGGCTATACTGTGCTTGTCTTCCTTCATCAGATGGCTGGATAGTATTGTATAGTTCGGAAGCCAGGACTGCTAGTTGAGGAAGCCGATTTGCTACACACTCTATGTTGGCAGCATTTACCATCAGAAGCTGCACACTCCTCAGAAGCTCCTTCGGAACTTGAGAGGTTTTCAGAGCTGTCATCTGGTTGCACAACGTGATGATAGAGTCCTGCATATCTGAAAGAACAGCTGCAATGGTGGCCTGTGATTTGACAAAGCTGTGAACGGAGATGTCTTCATCATCTTGGGCTTGAGGGGGAATGGTCTCTCGCTGCTGCCTGAAAGCTGCTGCTTGTTCAGCCTCAAATACTCCTTCTCTGGTCTCCCTCAATTCAACTCTGGTAGGAGAACTATGTTGCCTTTGAGATTTGAGGAGTTCATCTTCAGAGTCAATTGTAGTGTGTCCGTCCTCTAGGTTGATTATTGGACCATCAGATTTAGCATGGGATACTTCAATGTTGTGTTGAGTTGGCTCATCAGTATCCATGGCCTCTACATCCACAATTTCTTGTGTTGGCTCATGTGTACTGATGGAAGGTGGAGTAGTTTCAACCACTGTTCCCACATTTTCTTCCTCTGAGGACTTTTGAGGTTCCTCAGAGTTGGCTTGCTTTTGATTCACTAAAGCCTCTTCAGTAGTTTCCGCTACTGATTCATCGACATCATGAGCAATATTTGCCTTAGCTTGCAAAGCTTCATCGGCCTTCTCGGATTGTTCAGCCTTAGTTCCATCGACATGGACTTCATCGGCCTCTTGTTGAGTCTCAGATACTACAGCAGTTGCTTCATCGGAACTTGGTTTTGGTTCCTCAGCTTGTTTTGGTGATGAGGTTTTGGGTGAAGGCAATGGTAGTGGTGGTGATGATGGAGGTGGAGAAAGTGATTTAGGTGGAGAGGTTGTAGGTGGTGGAGGTATTCTAGGTGGAGAGGTAGGTGGAGTTAGGGGTTGTGAGGATGGAAGATTTATGGTTTGTTTTAGAGGAGGAGATAGAGATGGAGAGTCCATTGGTCTTGGGAATTGGGTAGGAGTGGTGGTAGGGGCTTGGAAGAGGTATCAGGGTAAGAAAGGTGGAGTTTGGGGAGAGGGAGGAAGGTCGGAGGACATACCTTCACCAGGAGCATTAGAGGCTTTGAGAGCATCAGAGGCTCTGATAGGTTCATCGTCAGAGTCACTTCCGGCTGCTGAGTTCATTACTCCTTTTAGCTTCTGGGTCAGCTTAGCTTCGGAGGGACCCTTTCTGATTTTGATGCCAGCCCCAGATCTTCTGCCCTTGTCTTCTTCCAAACTCTTCTTCAGAGCCAGCTGGAGGTCCTCTTCCTCCTTCCTCAAGGCCTCCTCATCCTCTCTGGCCTGCTGCTCTTTCAGCTTGTTGCTCATCTCCAGAGCCTTCTGAATCTCAGAGTCATCAAAAACCAACTTCTGAGTAGCTGAATTCCTCTGAATAGCCTTACTCCTTTTGGCAGGCATCTTCTTACGCTGTCCCTCTGGAGCCTTTCTCTTCTTACTTAGGCTGCTGAGGGGAAGCTTGTCCTCATCTGAGCTGTTGGGTCGGAGTGGTGGAGGAGATTCCAACCTTTTGCTTCCTATGAACTACTCATGATGGCTCAGCTCCTTCCTCAGAACGGGAACCTCCGGCTCGTCATATCCTCCGCGCCTTTTAGTGAAGGCTGCTTTCAGAGGATCTTAAGCCCCTTCTTCCCTCTGCTTCTTCTCCGGCTCAACTACTTCAACTATTCTCTTCCTCTTAGGAATGTTTTCCCTCTTCAGAAATTCAACCAAGTCTGGTTGCTTTTCTTCCTTCTCTTCTACCTTGTCTTCCTTCTTCTTCTTCTCCTCAACTTTCTCCTCTTTCTTCTCAACCTTCTCCTTCTTCACTACACGCTCCTTCTGAGCTACCCTCTTCACTCCAACCTCCTTCTGAGGTGCCTTCTTCACAACTACCTCCTTCTCAGGTACCTTCTGAGCTCCTCCCTTCTTCTTCCTCAAAGTTTCCTCTCTGTCAACTACCTTCCAAAATGCAAGGCTCGTGAAAGAGTCCTTGTTCACCCTAGGCCCCGCTTCTCCCACTATTCCTTCAACGGAGACTCCATAGTGCTTGATTATTCTTGTAATCAGGCTCCCCATTATGAACTTGTGGTTGATGATATGCTGAATAATCACCATCCCACAGTTCACCTCCTTCTTCTCCACTAGGTTGAAGACCAGGCACTTCTCGTACGCCGTTGGCTTATTTAAGGCGAAGAGCTTTTGGAGAAAAACCATAGACATTGCATATTGCATTTTCTGGGCAGTCTCGCTCCAGTGAGTGCTCTTGTGAGGCCCAAACCATCATTCAGGGCTGTAGAAGTACTTCTCTGCTTCAGTCATCTACTTCTCACACCCTAGTCTCAGCTCTTCTCCCCCATCCTTCAGTCCCAGTAACTGAGTAATAAACGATGGAGTAATGATTACCTCCGTTCCTTGGAAAGTTGTTTGCAGATAATCTTCATTTCCCATGGTGAGATTTCCATAGAAATCCTTCACTGCTTCAGGGTAGGTCTCCTCCTGAGTAAGAATCCAATTTTGGATTTTATGGTGCTCAATGATTCCCTTAAAGGGTTCAGTCTTTAGGAGAAAATCATCAGCGAAGACAGGCTGGGCTTGAACCTTTGAAGGTTTGTCCCCATATGGAACTTTTGTGAAAGATATGGGTTTCGCTTCAGAAAGAGTGTACTTGGTTGCTGCCATTTTAGCGAAATACTTTTGAGAAATTAGGTTAAGAGAAATTTTGCTTTAAGAGAATTTTGAAAGTGTAAGGAGAATGCTGTAGAAGTGGAAGGGTTTTTATAAGGATTTTGAAAGTGAGGGTAGTTTGGTAACCCGCCAACGGTTAAATACCTTATATTAAAATGATAGCATAAATTACGGATTTAAAATAACAACTTTAAAACCGTTCTAAGACAATGGCCAATTTAAAATTCAAATGTCAATTTGTCAATTTCTCATTTGAAAACGTAAATGAGATTAATTAACTGAATTGATCATTTTAAATAATCATTTAAGAAATAATCTTCATCTTTTGATTTCATACTGGGTTACTCATACCAATGTCACTCCTTAACTTATTAAACTGATCCTTTATCAGAGGCTTGGTGAAAATATCTGCCCTTTGCTCACCGGTTGGAACATAAACCAGTTTAACATCTTTCTTCAGCACATGGTTCCTAATGAAGTGATGTCTGACGTCAACATGCTTCATTCTGTTGTGTTGGACATGATTCTTTGATAAGTCAATTGCACTTTTGTTATCACAAAACACTTCAATGCAATCAGTTTTGACTCCATAGTCTACTAGTTGTTGTTTGATCCACAAGACTTGAGCTACACAGCTTTCTGCAGCCATGTATTCAGCTTCAGTAGAGCCATTGATGTTTGCTTCTTGCTATACCAAGAAACAATACAATCACCCAAGAAGTGACATCCTCCGGTGGTGCTCTTCCTTTCCAACTAATCTCTTCCATAGTCAGCATCAGTGTAACTGTGAGCGGGCGATGCTTTTTCGTGGAATTCTTGAGAAGGGCTTATCTTTCGAATTTCTTTTGAAAAACGATGTGAAGCGCGGAGCTTGATTTAGAAATGGTTGTGGATAAATTGGAGTGATACGTTGATCACAAGAATTTAAAAAAACGATGTGTCAAGAAAATTCTATTTTAATTCAAAACCTTCAAATGTATAAAGAGAAGGAGAATATGTAGTAATTACATTGAAATTTATTTGAATAACTTGATATATCAAACAAATGGTGTTTAAAAGGGTATAATGTTTACCAAACTGATTTTTATATTTGGTATAAAAATGATTATTTTGATGATGGTAAACATATATTCTTGTTAACTTTGCTTGCCGTATTAAAAATAATATAATTTAGAAATTTATTTATGTGTTCATAAATATTTATACTTGGTATAAACATGGCTTTTTTGTGGTATATTAACAAATAAAACTATATAATTATTAATGGACATAAGATTAGACATTTATGTCTAATATAAAATTGATTTTATACTTGGTATAAACAACTTTATAAATCTAATTATATTATTATATACCAAATAAAATTATATTTCATAATGTATAAAATATATAAACAAATTACAGGTTTGAAAATCCTGTTGAAAATTGGAGTTGCCACCCGGTTCAGCTTCACCGGGAATTGTGGTATACTGATCCGGGTGGGATTTTTATACCGATAAAAAATGAGATTCTGCGTTCGGGATAAAATAGGTACTTACGTGTTTTGATTCAAACTTTTATATTTTATTATAACAAAATTTTA
>CAOJBI010291329.1:0-10646 GCA_948277035.1 Euphorbia corollata
ACTACTTAAGGATCTCCAGGTTTGTCTGACTTTGAAATAGATATAAATCAATCTGAAGGCTCATCTCAAAGGCCTATTGGTGTTAAAAAGGCCAAATTGAACAAACTTATGGCTGAACAATCCAAAGATGCTTTGCGGAAAAGGTCCGAAGAAAATCAAATGTTGTTTAGCATTATGGAAAGATCAAATAATTTACGTGAAATTTCTTAAGTGCAAATAGGAGGATATATATTGCCATAAAACATGAGGACCTTGCCATAAAACATGAGAACTTGTCATAAGAAAAAGGGAGCAAGCATTGATGGAAAATCAACAACGACTCAAGGAAGACGACCTTCTGGCTATGGATTTAACTAAATTGGAACATAATGTTTGTCTATTCTTCGAAGTGAGAAAACAAGAAATTATGCAGAAGAGAATGATGGAAACAGCTCACCCCCCTCCACCACCATCTTCTTCACAAAATCGCGAAATGAACAATTTAAATTATTTTACTAATATAGTCAATCAATCGGATGTAAATCTTCCACATTATTAGTTAAATCTTATTATGTTCTAAAAATGCGTATTTTTTTAGTTTTATGTATTTTTTATAAGTTTATTTTTAATTGTACTTGTAATTTTTAATTTAATGAAAGTGTTGTGTTGTATCTAACTTTGTTTACCTATATATGAATTATATCTTAATTAAATTTTTTTATTATAAATACATAAACATAAATATATTAATTACAAAAAAGTTAAATTTGAATACATGAATATATAATAACTAATATAAATTTAAACATAAATATATAAACTATAAATTTAAATATAATATTATAATAAAAAAATAAAAAAAAAATTAAAATCCCTTTCTCCCACACAGAAGGCGTGAGAGGAAGAGACGATGAAGGACGCCATATCTGGCATCTTTCATCAGGGGACGCCAGCGCCTGGCGTGGCGTCTGGAGTTTGTTGGAGACGCGAGGACGCCGGCGGGATGGCGTCCTCTTGAAGATGCTCTTAGGATCGACATTTCTATGCACAATCAACTAAACATACACATTCTTTAAATGATAATAAATCTATTTCACTTTTTTTTATATTGATAGATGGATATTTTATATACTAAAATTTAATTGATCATGTACCAAATAGGTAAAAGTTGAATATGTCAAGACAATTTTAATATATAAAAAATGCAGGAAAACATTCATGCCATAAAACATGCCACAAAAAAGTATTCAAGTCCCTAAAAAACCATAAAACCAACAAAGAATTTTAAACTGGTCAGTATATGAAAACTCATCAATCAAACAAAGGGCAACACGCCTCATTGTTCTCCTAAGTGTAATTATGGTGTTGCGCTATTTAATGATGAGGAGTATATTTACTATGGTTGGATGATTCTACCGGTGCTGACTGCCGAGTTGGGTATACTTGTTCCTCATATTTCTTTCTTGCGGAAATATTCTTTTTCGGTATGAAAAGTTTAATCTGAGCTTAAGGAAGGAGCTATGTAATTGAATTTGATAATTGCATTTTTTAATACTTCTGTAAGTGATGATATGTTGCTATTTCTCATCTGTTCTTTGTGAATATTAGACATTTAGCATTTGCATTTTCTGTTCAATTGATTGGAATGACATATTTATAGCGCATTTTCTAAAGCCAGCTTTCCACTTCAATAAAACAGAAAAGCTTATTTATATGCATCACCATGTCAGTGGAAGTTTCAAATTAATATTTCCACTCTAGTTTCGTTCACATGTTAATTTAGACACTATGGTTTTGAGTGATTTGTTTATTAGAGTATGTCATTGTTGACTGAATTTGTACCACCTTAATGGACCAATTATATAACCAATGAATCACATCGACGCTTTGGATTACATTTCAATTTGCTTAAATTCCACTATAAACATGTTAATTGATTTTTTAAGTACGTACATTCTCGGCTAAAAAAAGCTTACTTTAATTAGATATAGGGAGTGATTCTGTTTTCTACACCATCTACTGGAGCTCCTAATCATTCTATTAAACACCTCATTGGCAAATATAATATAACTGTAGAAAATTCACGACAACTCAATAAGCATGAAATTAGAGAGAGAGAGAGAGCTCATATGCAGATTCATTTCAACTTCAAAATTAATATGAACAGAAATCACATAAATTCCCAGAACACTTAAAACTCATAAAGAATACCACTGTATCGAGACGACAAAATAAGAAGCATGAATTATAAAGCAGTTGGAAGACTACTGAGGATTGGGCGGGCGGCTATTGGCAGCAGAGACCCTGGAACCCCACTCCAGGAGTTCTTTGCTTGTGTCATCCTTATGAACCATAACCTCAATAAAGCACAAGCAGTCTTTCTTTTCTCCTGTTGCAATCTCAATTGCTTCTATTAGTTCTTCCTCACAGAACACCTGTACATTGCAAACACAACCAATTCACTCTCATCAGGATGCCATTTATGCGAATACATGATGAATCGAGTTTACAAACTCACCTTCGTAGTCCAGCAATTGCCTTCACCATTGTGGATTGCTTCGATCAGGGCAGTGTAGTTCCAGTTCTTAATCACATTGTAAGGACCGTCATGGATCTCTACTTCGATGGTATAGCCCCCGTTATTAATCAAGAAAATTATGGTCTTTTGACCACATCGCAGCATTGTGGACACATCTTGTGCAGTCACCTGTTATTCAGAGAGTAAGATTTACATCAGCCATACTGAGCTCTTGAAACATAAGTTTTAGGAGCAAAATATACTGGATAACCGAATTATATATGCGAGTATTGTGGACCTGAAAGCTACCATCACCAATACATGCAATGACGCGCTTCTCCGGTACAGCCTGAGCATATCCAAGAGTTGCTCCCACTGACCAACCAATTGAACCATACTGCATTTGGAACTCATACCTGAAAATCCCATTTCGAAAATTTAGTAAATGTTTGGAAAGGTCAAATAATAACCCTAAATAATGTAGAGGGGATAATATATTGCTTACCCACATCCCCTAGGCAATTTCAGCTTCTGGCAGTTGAACCACGAGTCACCTGTCTCAGCAATAACAGCAGTTTCACTAGAAAGCATCTTTTGTATATGTTGGAAGAGAACATTAACCCTCAACGGTGCTTTAGGTTCACTTTTCAACGGCTTTCCTTCAGGAACATAAATCCTTTGGTAGTTCTCGAAAGCAGTATTATTGAACTTGATCCTCTTCGAAAGGGCTTCAAGAAAATCTTTCATTAGAACACATCCAAATGCAGGTCCATTTGCAATCACCACACGATCAGGCTGCACAATAATTGCCTTCTCTTTCTTAAGAAGAAGAGAGTATCCAACAGAACTATAGTCATTGAAAATTGGCCCAGCAAACAAGTAAGCATCAGCAGATTCAACTATCTCGGCGCAAAAGGCAGTACTAATTGCACCCCAGTAAGTCCCGATGAAGTGGGAGTGGTCTTCAGGCACAAAGCCTTTAGCAGACGGCATCACTGCCACAGGATAACCAGAAGCATCCGCTAACTCAACAAAAGCATCACCTGCCTTTGCAACTCTCAACTTCGGTCCAGCCACAAGAACTGGTTTCACTGCCTTGTTCAAGAATTCTGCCGCTGCTTCAACTGCAGCCTCCAATCCTAATTTATTACTCAATCTGGCAAAGCAACAAAATACCATTTTCTTGTCAATATGATTGCATTAAATCATTCAACTTCTATTACTCTTATTAAAGGAATGGGCAATAAATAAGAAGGCATTAACAATCCAGATAAAATACGGACCTCGGAGAGAGTGAAAACGGGACAGGGTCACGGCTAAAAGTGGGATGAGGAATGGCAGGCAAATTACAGCTAATGCTGAGATAAACAGGCTTGCTTTCTTTCAAAGCAGTGGAAATAGCAGTATCTACAAGCTCATGTGCATCTTCTAGGTTATTCACCACAGCCTATTCAATTCATCAAACATCCATAAAAGTATCTAAAAAAAATCCTCCAAATCATGACAAGGAAGAAGAAAACGAATCGATGTCAGGCAATAAAAGTAATATGACCTAACAGGATGGCTTTTCCATTACCTGAAAGCAAGTAACAGTCTGAAAACACCTAAGCTCCTGGCTGAAATCAGGCAAACCAATAGTATGATGAAGAATCCTGTTAGTCCCATAATCATTGGAATTAGGTCCCCCAACAATACATATCACAGGCAGATTCTCACTATAAGCACCGGCGATCGCATTAAGAACGCTGAGTCCACCGACGGTAAAGGTAACGACACAAGCGCCAACACCGCGAGAGCGAGCATAACCGTCAGCGGCATATCCAGCATTAAGCTCATTACAGCAACCGACATTAGTAAGGCCAGGCTCAGCGATAAGATGATCAAGAAGAGTGAGATTAAAGTCGCCGGGAACAGAGAAAACATCAGTAACGCCAATCTGAACGAGGCGGCGAGCTATGTGGCGGCCGAGGGTGGATTCAGGGGAGGCAGGGGAAACAGAGTTTTGGAGAGTGGAAACAGAGGAATTGGCAGGAGCACACAAGTGGCCATTGTTAGGCTTGCAAGCGTCAATAGATCCAAGATCGGTGTCCATTGGAAACAGATGATCAAATAAGAGAATATTGGAGAAGAAAGGAGACAATTGAAGAGAAAATAGAAAGAGAAATGAAACTGTATTGTTTGTTTGGTTGGATGGATGGATGGAAATAAAGGAGAGAAAATTGGAAGAATTTATAGGTGGTTGGAATCAAGGCAAATGGTGAAACCAGGGGCGGTTGCAGTGGCTTCCACCGTTATTGACACTGATTATTATTTAATTGAAAAATGTTCTCCAAGTAATTTCCTTCCGTTTTTCATTATTATTTTTCTTTCAAAAATTCATTATTATCTTCTTTCTTTTTCTGTTAAACAATGTCATCTACATAAATACAAGGGCAAATTAAAAAAAAAAATCATGTGGTTTCACTCATTTTCAAAATGGGATTTGAGAAATTTTTTTTGCAAAATAGGGTCTGTGATTTCAAAAATTTGTAAAAAGAAGATTTTCAATATTAAATCATATCATAAAAAAGAGTATTTGTGTTCGTTTTTATTTGAATTTTTGCGGGGTGATTAATAAAAATACAATGCACGTCAATGATAAATTTTATAATTTTATGAATAGTGTAACTATTTTTTTTAATTAAATTATGGTAACAAACTTTAAAAATTCATAAAAAATAAAAAAAATATCCAAAAATTACTCAAATTATGACGTATAATTTTAAAATAATAAGATTAAATTATTAAAATGTTGAATTGTTTAAAATATTTAGCGTAACACTATTATTTTGAAACCACATATCTCTTTTGCAAAAAAAAATTCCTCAGACCCCATTTTGAAAATGAGTGAAATCACATAGTACTTTTTTGAAGTTTACCCTATTTTTTATTATTTTAATAATCACGAACACATATCATTCATGTAAATTAAAAATCCTCAAGATCCGAACCATCTTATAATTTCCCTTCTTAGCATCCTAAAATCTATTAAAAATCCTCAAGATCCGAACCATCTTATAATTTCCCTTCTTAGCATCCTAAAATCTAACATGTATGCCCGTGACCCTACTTTATTTCTCATACGTATCTTTTTCCAATTATTGTTCTTTATTTTGTAATTTAATTACAATTAAAAAGATTTGAATATCATCAAATTTTTGTCCATCCAATAAATTAAATAACTTTTATCAAAATAAATAAATAAATTAAATAACTCTTAACCTACCGATTAGACTTAGTTAAAGTGGTACATCACAAAATTAGTGGGATGACTAGATTAATCTATGCTCAAGAGAAATGGATAGTTATATAAACCTGAGGAAATATCTTAGACGTATTGATTGAGTTTAAAACTCGTGTCATATTAAATCTTATCAGTACACGTAACAAAAGTTGTATAAAGTATGGTTGCATGCTTTTAATCTTTCCTTGCCATTTCCATAAGAGGAGGTGAATGGCAGGATAGAATTATTCCATTGATCAATTCTATCAAATCTTATTTATTGGAATAGGTTCAAAACATTGTTGAACTTGTCTTTATAGCTATTTATTGTTGCATTACAATTGCAATCATCCATTACTTTCTTCTCTTCAGAATATTTAGATTAAATGCAATGTTTGTTCCCTCATATATGGTAAAAAAATCTACTGCCCCTTGACCTTTGCAAATATTCCCGTAACTCCCTCATTTTTGAAAAAAGAACCTCACAACTTCCTTAACTTTAAAAAAGTGAATCACTCAACTCCTTTTGACAAAATATACCACTCAACTTCTTATTCTTTCTTTGGATTTCTGTAAATTTTTTCAAGGTTTATTGCTCAAATTTTACATTCTAACAAACAGATGAGATTGTCAAAAGGAGTTAAGTGGTTCACTTTTTTAAAGTTGAGGGAGTTGTGAGGTTCTTTTTTCAAAGATGAGGGAGCTACATGGACATTTGCAAAAGTCAGGAGACATGCTTTTTTACCATAGTTGAGGGAGCAAACAATACATTTAACCGAATATTTATTTAATATGAAAGAAATACATTCGCCGAGTAATTGATTAATATGTAAGTATATTGCTATAATTGGAAGATGAAGCCAAAATTTTATTGTAACATGGCATGTATGATCTCTCATGGGACTTAGAAAAAGTAGTTATTTTTATGTTTCAAAATAAGTAGTGGTAAATTGTTTCGTGTTCCTCTAATCTTACATTATATTTGCAATTATATTATATTAGCATTAATGTTGAAGTGACCATACATATAAATAGCAGCGTCGTTAGCTAAAGAGGGTAATGTCATTTGAAATGAAGGAAGCGCAGCACCACTTACAGCTGCCTCATCACTCCATTTCCTAATCTATTAACTACTTTAAATTTAAAACTAGTTTTCCACGCCCAAATCACGACACTCAATAATAAAGCTGATAAACATCATGCTACGTGTCCTTCCTAAGATCAACCACCACTACGCTCACGTTGTCACTACTGTGCCTAGCCATCGCCAGCTTCATCAGCAACATTGACGCGTCCGTGCATGCTTTGTTCCCGCCGCCTTCACCGCCTGACGCCTCAATCTCCGCCCCTTCACCGCATAACTTGGCCGCCAACATCCCCCCCTTCTCCTTCAAACACATACGCGCCACCCCACACGCCATATCATTGGGTACCACATCCCACAACCCATCACTCCCCAGTATCAAGCACTCGTCCCCCGCTGTCCTTTCCGTTATCGTCACTTCCGGCTCGCAGCTCACGCACGGTTTTAGGTAGTTGTCGCCTTCGATTAATCACCTCAAATGTCACTTGAAAGTGTAATTGACTCAAATTTATTTTACGAACAAGAATATTATCATTATACCTATGGATCTTGACATGGCTAGAACTCCAAGAACCCGCGGGCAATCCCAGTACAATACACGGCCGCCGCCGGCTTCGATTCGGCGAAGTTCGTCGGGAAGGTCAGGCTGGAAATCAAATTTAATCAGCATTTTAACTTAACTTTAAAATACCATAATAACAACATAAATTCGGATTTTATGATCCAATATAATGTACGTTTGGTTGTCAAGAAAATTATCGAAAGATACCTTGTGATCGGTGGACAGAGGAATGGGCTTGCCGTTGCGGCACAAGACGGCTCTAGAGTCGCCGCAATTGGCCACGATAATTTTGGTAGGAGTGATGAAAGCCACCACCGCGGTAGATCCTACGGCATCGCATTCCGGAGTTCGCATTTCACATCTGCAGGTGGCACGAAATCCTCCTTCGTTACGAGCTGTCACCTCTTTGTCCATCCGCGAAAAACTTTTCTCCATTGCACTTCTCCACTGTTCGGCCATTATCTCCCCCGGTGCTGTTATTTCTAGAAGTTCCTCTCTCACAAGTTCATGCATTCTGTCTCTGCACCTCGCAGCCACCTGAAATAAAAGAAGAAAATGGCGGAACAGTGTTTATGAACTTAATACTTTATCAAAGAGGAAGGAATTCAGATGCGGAGGGTTACATACATGAGAACAACCGTGCCCGTCGTATACGGCGAAATAGTGCCAGTCGGAGAAGGGTTTCCGATCCTTTGTCAGGAGCGAAGGGCGAACTGCTACTCTATCTTCCATATCTCTTCTCCTCCCGCAGACTGAAGATACGCCGTATTTCGAGAAAATGTCAGAATCGACGTTGACTGAGGCTGAAATTGGGCGATCAAGAACCATTTTCAAAGATGGAGTTGGAATTGCTATTTCGTCTTCTGTTTCTCCGCTTTCAACTTTCTCGATAATTGATTGGTCTTCAATTTTGATAGCGGAGCCTTCGCCATATTCTCCAACACGGTTAGCAGGCAATGACGCAGTACGGTTATCCATCTTCAGCCGCTTTTTGGCTTCGTCATCCATCTCCGACATCGGAACTTCCGCGACGTACTTAAACCGTCTGATATCCATTCTCCGCTTCCTCGCTGCTGTGGAACTCCTGTCACACGGCGTTTTCGTTACCTCACTCTCAATAGCAACCCCGCAGCATATCTCCGCCATTAGAACACATTAAAGAAGGTAAATGCTTCAACTATCTGATGTTTTTCCAACTCATGATCCTTCTCAGCTACTGTTCCTCCATCAAAATCAACACTCCTTTCTTTCTTTTTCTACCTTGTAATTGTTGACGGATTAAGACGCAGCAGATAATTTAAAAGCTTAAAGAGAAGGAGAGGCGTCCATTGAGAAGGAGGAGAAATCTCAATAACTCAAAATATCTGTAAGTTTAATTTGTACAAACAAACTTACATTTTACAAAAAATAATTATTTGCTGAGTTTGGTCTCGGAGGGCAGGCTGACCGTCACCATCACGGGTAGATGTTACTCTATGAGGCGTGACACACCACATCGCTAAAACAATCTCTACCGTTAGATTTTTACTCGGTACGAAACACGTGTACCTTACTATTGAAGTGAGTACATACGTGGACAAATCAGAATTCAACAGAGCAATTAACCCTACTTACTTTTCTCACACGCATGTGGTACTTTCTCCTAGCTATTTAGCATGGGCCGGGTCGGGTCGGGTCAGGTCAGGTTTAAAACACTTTTGAATATTGAGGAGTTCAAAGGAGTTTAATAGAGAAGAACACGTGTCGATATCGAGAGGTACGAGATTGAGGAGACAATTATAATATTTAAAATAATTCCAATCTTTATTCTAGGAGAGTGTTGTGGCTCAATGAAAATTGGATACGTAGCGAACGTAGACATTGATGGAGACGTAGGGGTCCGCGTGGGACCCCAAGGTTGACGCCATATCTAAGCTCAGTCTAACTTCGTTTGTCAATCAAACGTGTCCGTGCCCCCCACAAAACTAAATGGCCCCTTCAGTTTATTTTGCCTGACACGTTTCGTTTAGAATTCATGAATAATTAAATTTGAATTTTAGTTATTTATAAGATATATAATGGAATCAAACTTTAATCATTAAAATTAAAATTATATAAATATAATAAAATTGATGTAAATTTATAAATGTAATAAAAGCTAAAATTAATAGAAAATCTTTTTCTCCAACTTATTCACTTCAGTCCTAAGAATTAGTATAAGTTTATAAAATTGAAGTAAAAAAATAATTAAGATCAAAGAATTAAAATTTTAAATTGTGTTTCTAATTTATAGATGGAGTCGTAAAATATTTTTTAATAGTTTACATCTTGACATATAAACAATACAATTGTTTTTAGTTTCAAATTGTTTTTTAAAATTTAAAAGCTATTGTATTATGAATGATTCATGGGATAATCATTTTTAACTATTAAAAATTATTTTGAAATGATATCGTCGTTAATTAGTAAGAGCGGGGTGAGCGACGGCTCAGAACTCCAAGTTTTCGGGTGTCTTAAATTTCTATTCGGGTTAGAGTTCAAGTATAAAAAAATAAATATATACAATACTACAAAAGAAAATAACATAAACAATATTTGGTTCTGATAGTTGGAGCGTGCGTCATTTTCCTACTTAACTAAGTTTGATTCCTAAAGGGCCCCATTTTGATCTCTTTATTAATTTTATCTTTTTCTTACTTAATTTTGTGTTTCTTTATTCACCTTATCTTTTTTCTTATTTAATTCTTTTAAGTAAACTAAAAAAAACCAATAACAATATCTCGAATAGTATTTATTTTTAAATTACGTTATATTTTTCCTTTTATATTAAAAACTTTTCTTTTCAACTGAACAAGTTGTATCGAAAACTTTTTTTAATAATTATTTTAGTCATATCTTTATTTTCATAAAGGTTGTTTATTAAGATTTAAATATTTTGTATAACCATATCAAATTAACGTTAAATTTGAGGGTCTCATTTATGATTTTTCGCTTAGGACCCCGAAAAACTTTAGGACGGCCTGCCTCAACCCAACCATTTACAAGCTGTAAGCTGTACATCAAGTTTTCTTTGCTTTTTTTCTTGACATTTTGCTCATTTAATAATTTTTATTAGGGACCATTTCAAAAAAGGGGCTGAATAAAAGTTTAATTAAGTTTTTAGGCCCTGAAAAGTTATATTAAGTTTATAGGGATTGTCAAACTTTCAGTTACAAAAATAGGCCTCAGTCACCATTTTATCCCTTATTTAGAAACAGATTTA
>CAOJBI010291462.1:0-14328 GCA_948277035.1 Euphorbia corollata
AGAGAAAAGCCTTCAAATTTACGAAACGTAATTGAAGGAAGAAATTGATGATGGATGCTCGATAACAAATGTACCAAAAACCCACATCAGAAATCATACCAAACCAATAAAAAAATGAAGCTCGCAGCTAAAAGAACAGACAGACCTTGAAATTTCGCATGGGTGCTATGCTTTCACTAGAAAATTGAATAAATATTTAAAGATCCGGCGGTTTGAATGCACTTAAACTAATGGAATGCTATTGGGACAAGTATTGAAAACCATAAATTATAAAAAATATATCTTTGAAATTTATTTACAAATTTACCTTTTCATAAAATTTTTATATTGTATAATTTTTTTAACTTTACAATTTTTCTCAATACGCTCATATTGTGAAACCGGTATATAATTGGGTGGGTGGCTTCCAGCTCTTTCCTCTTCTTTTTATTTCTTAGCTACAGCCCTTTCATTTTTCCATTTCTGTAAATTACGTAATTCATTGTTCAATTTCGCACTTTGGACATTTGCCAATTATAAACATGACATGAATCTCTTTAAATACAAGAGTCTAGGGGGTGGACCAAGTAACAGTGGTGAGAAAAAATAAAATAAAAATTCTAACCGGTCCAGCCATATCCTGTATATGTATTATTCTTTCATATAAAAATATATGAATAGCCTCGTCATTTTTTTTCCAGTTTTTAGCCCTAAAGAATCTTGTGATAGAAAGTATTTTCATAGTTTATGAAACTTTGATAGGATGCATGTGCTTTTTTCTTGATTTTAGTTACAAGGAGGGATTTTGGTTCTCTACCTCTTACGTTTCCCTTTCATTTTATTGCCTCAAAGGAAATAAAGAAAGTTCAATGTACTAATACGTACCAGTTATATACCGGTTTCTTACTTTAAGGCAGGTTTCGTTTTTTAAGTTGTAGCTAACAGTTATATACCAGTTACTTACTAGTTTCTTACTTTAAGGTAGGTTTCGTTTTTTTTACTTAAGTTGTAGCTATCAGTTATATACCAATTACTTACTAGTTTCTTACTTTAAGGTAGTTTTTTTTGTACTTAAGTTGTAGCTAACAATTATATACAAGTTATATACTAGTTACTTACTAGTTTCTTACTTTAAGGTATTTTTTGTTTTTTTTACTTAAGTTGTAGCTAACAGTTATATACCAGTTACTTACTAGTTTCTTACTTTAAGGTAGGTTTCGTTTTTTTTACTTAAGCTATAACTATCAGTTATATACCAGTTACTTACTAGTTTCTTACTTTAAGGTAGGTTTATTTTTTTTACTTAAGTTGTTGCTAACAGTTATATACCAGTTACTTACTAGTTTCTTACTTTAAGGTATGTTTCATTTTTTTTACTTAAGTTGTAGCTAACAGTTATATACCAGTTACTTACTAGTTTCTTACTTTAAGGTAGGTTTCGTTTTTTTTACTTAAGCTATAACTATCAGTTATATACCAATTACTTACTAGTTTCTTACTTTAAGGTAGGTTTGTTTTTTTTACTTAAGTTGTAGCTAACCGTTACATACCAGTTACTTACTAGTTTCTTACTTTAAGGTAGGTTTCATTTTTTTTACTTAAGTTGTAGCTAACAGTTATATACCAATTACTTACTAGTTTATTACTTTAAGGTAGGTTTCGTTTTTTTTTACTTAAGTTGTAGCTAATAGTTATATATCAGTTATATACCAGTTACTTACTAGTTTCTTTCTATAAGGTAGATTTCAATACTTAAGTTGTAATTAACAGTTATATACCAATTACTTACTAGTTTCTTTCCATGTTGATTCATAGCAAATTTAACTCAGTTTATTTTTCCTTCCACTATTTCTTTCCATGCTGATTCATAATTTATTCCTACAACATTTTTTAACATGATTTTGAACAAAATCATGACGTATTTAAGTAGTTTTAGTTTTTCAAAATGGAAAAATGTTACCCTAATTAGTGAGGAAGTAACGATTGATTTAGAAATTCGCAGAAGTGTAGCTGAATTAACGATTAATTTAGAGATTTGAAGAAGAGTAGAGGAAGTAACGATTGATTTAGAGATTTGAAGAAGATAAGAGGAAGTAACAATTGATTTAGAGAATTAACGTTACCTTGAAACTCTGTAGAAAACCTCTTGAAACCGATTGAAAGTGATTTTGTAGATTTGCAGATTTGAAGGAAAAATCGTGATTTGAAAATTGAGGAATCATAAGTGAGGCAAGAACGTGGAGCGTGAGGTAAGGGGAAAATTTTTCAAGGAACGTATTGATTGTAAAGAGAAAACCTAAATAAGACAAATTAGTTAGGATTCAAAAGTTGGACTGAAATTATTTTTTATTTTTAGTCCATTATTATAACTTCCCCGAACTAAAAAGGGTTAGAAAATTAATGTCTACCTTTAAATTTTTTATTATTATTTATATGATTATTTAAATAAATTGTCATATATTTTTTTCACAATTATAAGGTTAATACAGTTCTTACATATATATGCCTTTTCATTATGTCATTAATTTTTGTGTTGATGCTAGAATTATAAAATTGATGTATGTGTGTGTATATATATATATATTTATTTATTTGTGTATGTATATATATATATATATGTGTATATGTGTATGTATGTATATGTATATTGGAAAATATTTTCCTATATGTAAACAAACATCAGAAAATGTTTTACAATGATGCAGCCAAACACAAGAAATTATTTTATTTTCCTGCACAATATTTTTCCTTACACAATATTTTCCCTTGCACATTATTTTTCTGAAAACAAACGGGATCTTACCAAAAGGAACTCAGAAAAATCAACTAGAAGAGAATTTTTTATCTTTTCTTTGTTTTTTTTTTCCAGAGAAAACAAGTAATATAAATAGGAAGTGTAGAAGTCAAATGAGTTGTAATTGCTGTCCATCAAACATCAATTCCATTGAAGATAATTCAATATAAACAATATAGCCGCCCAACTTCCTTCCTTTTCTTATTTTTGTATTATTATATAATTATATTATTTTATTTTGGGTAAACTTAAAAAAAGGGATTTGTGATTTGGATCCTTTTCAAAACGGATCTTGTATTGGATATTAAGTTTCCCAAATTACCCCTTACCACATTTGAGATCCATAATAATCAACACAAGACCCGTTTTGAAAATGAATCAAACAACGTATCCCTTCCTTTTATTTTCATAAGATATTCAATAGAGATTCCCACCTTTAATTGAGTTGATTTATAGGGATAACTTTTTCAAATAAATCGAACAGATACATACTACTTGGAAGGTCAAACTAGAAGCATATCATTTGTCAGGCCAATCGTTTTCTACAGGAACCACTATTTGCTAATGTAACTGTTTCCATTTATAAATAAACATTTGGTAAATTTAAACTCAACACACACACAATAGACAATTTTAAGGAATAATTTAGTCCAAATTTGATATTTAACTTTTATGTTTATTACAACAGTCCAATATTATCAAATGCAATTGACAGGAAACATAACATGATTTAGCCAAATGAGGCATATTTTAAAAAAATAAAATAAAATTATATGAACATAATTATAACTAGTATAAAAATACTAAATAACAAAAGTACCAAATATTAAGTAATCAGATTATATGTGATACGTAAATTTTGAAATGATAATATCAAAATACAAATTACATAATATAATCAACTTAAGATGGATTTTTTCTCATATTACTATCTCCCATGATACAATAAGAGACGTTAGTCAAACATAAACAGTATAAAATACTATCACCGGAAAACAAAGATTTATAACCTAGAGCTAAAGGGGACCGAAACTTAATAGAAAGGAAAGGAACTCAGAATAATCAAATGGAAGAGAATTTTTTTATTTTTTCTTTGTTATTTTTCAGTGAAAATAGAAAATAGGGTAAACTTCAAAAAAGTAACCTGTGGTTTCACTCATTTTCAAAATGGGGTCTGAGGAATTTGTTTTTACAAAAGGAGGTATGTGGTTTCAAAAAATTTGTAAAAAGAGGATTTTCAATATTAAATCATGTCATAAAAATGGGTATTTGTTTTCGTTTTTATCTGAATTTTTGCGGGATGATTAATAAAAATAAAATACACGTTAGTGATAAATTTTGTAATTTTTTGAATAGTGTAACTATTTTATTTTAATTAAATTATGGTAACAAATTTTTAAAATTCATAAAAAATAGTTACATTATTCAAAAAATTACAAAATTTATCACTGACATGTATTGTATTTTTATTAATCATTCCGCAAAAATTCAGATAAACACGAACAAAAATACCCATTTTTATAACAATGATTTAATATCGAAAATCCTCTTTTTACAAATTTTTTGAAACCACAGACCCCCTTTTTGTAAAAAAAAAATCCCTCAGACCCCACTTTAAAAATGAATGAAACCATATGTTACTTTTTTTAAGTTTACCCTATAAAATAAGTAGGGTAAACTTCAAAAAAGGGATCTGTGGTTTGGGTCATTTTCAAAACGGGTCTTATGTTGATTATTATGGATCTCAAACGTGGTAAGGGGCAATTTGAGACATTTAATATTCAATACAAGACCCATTTTATAAATGATCCAAATTACAAATCCCTTTTTTGAAGTTTACCCAAATAAGTAATATAAATAGGCAGTGTAGGAGTCAACGAGTTGTAATTGCTCTCCATCAAACATCAATTCCATTGAAAATAATTCAATATAAACAATATAGCCGCCCAAATTCCTTCCTTTTCTCATTATTGTATTATTATATAATTAGTATTTTATTTTCATAAAATATTCAATAGAGATTCCCACCTTTGAGTTGATTTATAGTAGTGTTTTAAAAAACGCTAGGCGATAGACGGGAGTAGGGGTGTTAACGAGCCGAGCCGAGCTGAAATCTGACGGATTTTTCAAATTCTACATTTTGACTAAATAAAAAATTCAAATGTATAACTAAAAAATTAATAACAAAATGAATAGAAAAACATGATTGAATAAACATTTGATTACATAAAGTCATAAATTAAATCAATAGTCTCATTAGTAATATTATATATTATGTAAAAAATTAAAACGAACATGTTTGTCGAGCTTTCGAGTCGAGCTTTTAACACTCCTAGGCGGGAGCTAGGCAGAGTCGGGGTCTAGGTGGGGTTTAATCGGGGCCTAGGCGGGGATTAAGCGTTAATTAACGGGGTTAGGCGCTAGTCGGTGTAAGGCGGCGACCCTTAAAATAGCGCCTAGACGGGGTCTAAACGGACGTAGGCGGAGATTTTTAAAACAGTGATTTATAGGGATAACTTTTTGAAATAAATCGAATAGATACATACTACTTCAAAGGTCATACTATTTCTTTTTTTTTAATTGTCTCATTTAGCTTACATTAAATCGAAAGAAAAATCTACCAACCCATCCCGGATTTGACACGAATTTAGAACCTCTAGAGTCCACAGCTTCCGTCTTAACTATTAGGTCAAAGACTTCCGTGATACCACCATTTGCTAATGTAACTGTTTCTATTTATAAATAAACATTTTGTAAATTTAAAAATGCTATTAAACTAACTTACATCCAACAACTCAACACATACACAACAGACAATTTTAAGGAATAATTTAGTTCAAATTTGATATTTAACTTTTATGTTATGAATAGTTTATTGCAACAGTCCATTATTATCAAATGCAAACGACAGGAAACATAACATGATTTAGCTAAAGATACACAAGACTGGATTTGCAGACTGGTTAGTGACTTCCTCTCCTCTTGAGAAACAAACTTCTGATGAAATGAAGTCGTTTAGCAGCATCTCCGATTTTGGTTCTTTCGTCTGCTGATTCCATTGAACATCCTATTCCCACTTCAAACACTGACACTATGCTTTCTGCTTCATCAGGTCTGTCATTGCTTCCCGTGATAAGCCTTTGGTCAACAACTTCCATTATTGCTTCTGGCAGTGCATTCTTGACAAAGTTGTGAAGATTTAAACTGTCTTTGAACATTATATCAGTCGGTCTTTTTCCCGAAAACATCTCCAACACTAGTATCCCAAAGCTGTATACATCCCCTTCTCTCGATATTGTACTTCCCATTGCATACTCTGTGTATCATTCATAACATAAATAAATCAAGCTTAATAATGTAAGTTGATGGAAAAGGATTCCCTGATGTTAGGGGTCAAACAATAGAGTAATGTTGTTTTTCATCTCTCCTAACCATAGAAAGGGGAATGAATAAAAGCATTTTCAAATCATATCTTCTATTTCAAAATGAAAGGCAAGAATTGAGCCAACATTACTTTAGTGTTTGACCCTAACATTAGAGAATCCTTTTCCAAGTTGGTCTAGCTAAGGACATCCAACAGTTCCTAGCTAGTACGAAAACTAGAGGAGTCGTAATTACCTGGAGCGACGTATCCAACAGTTCCTTTGATACCAGCTGAGCTACTTTGGCTAGTAGATGCATCATTGTTCGCCAACAAGAATCTAGCCAACCCAAAGTCGCTTACATGAGCCACCATGTCTTTATCAAGAAGCACATTGCTCGGCTTCAAGTCACAATGAATTATCGAGCTTTCATATAGATCGTGAAGATAATGCAATGCAGACGCCACATCTATTGCGATATTTATTCTCTGAAGAAAGCTCAAGTTCCTACTAGGCTCATTATTTGCTGTGATATCATCATGCAACCATCTATCAAGATTTCCATTTTCCATGAACTCAAAAACTAGAGCTTTGAACTCGTTCTGTTTGTAATCCTCACTAGAGCAATACGACAGTAGCTTAACGAGATTTCGATGCCTGACATTCCTTAACACATTGCATTCAGCCATTAAGGTCTTGAAAGCTTTCCTTTTTTGCAGTTGAAGGACCTTAATAGCAACTTGCCTCTGTATTTGATGGAGGTAACCTTTGAATACATAACCAAAGCTACCCGATCCAATCAAATTTTCTGCGGAGAATCCACCAGTTGCATTGTGAAGATCCTGATACGACACCCGAATATAGGGATCGGTTAATAAGAGAGTCGCAGATGACATTGTCGATTTCCTTCTCCGATAAACGAAGAGAGAAGCTACAAGGACTAAAACAAAAAAGACCACACAGATCGCGATGATGACTATCTTAAAAGCTTGTGACATTCCTTTCTTGGTTTTGGTGGGACATTTCGGTAGACTCAGTTGTGGAATACCACCACAAAGCTTAGCATTCCCACCCATCAGTGACAATGCGGTTGCATTTTTGAAAACTCCTTGTGTCGGGACGTTGCCCACAAGATCATTAAAAGAAAGATTCAAGTGTTGCAAAAAAGGGAGATTTTGCACATCTTCAGGGATTTCCCCAGTGAAGTTGTTTCTCGAAAGATCTAAAATTTGAAGGCCTCTTAAAGAAGCCAAAGATGATGGAATGACTCCTTGGAAAGAATTCCCCTGCATATAAAGAGACACAAGGTCCACACAAGCTCCAATACTTGCTGGAAGTTCTCCCGATAGCTTGTTTTCTGAAACATCGAAATTGTTGATATTTATTAGCTTCCCGACTTCATCCGGAATATTTCCACTCAACGAGTTATGTGACAAATTCAATAACAGTGACAAGGAAGACAAGCGAAAAAGTTCCGTTGGTATGTGGCCTTCAAGATTATTTTGTGACATAGACAAATAGTTCAAACTCTTGCAATTTCCAATGCTCGGAGGAATGCTTCCTTTCAACTGGTTTTCAGACAATTCAAGTGCAGACAATTGAGTGAGATTTCCCAAAGAGGATGGTATTTGACCTGACATTCTATTTCCCCGTAAACTCAATCCTTGTAGCTTCTGAAGTTTGCCAAAATACGACGGAATGACACCTGTCAGTAGATTGAACTCCAAATCTAGAGAATTCAAATTGATACAATTTTCAAACGATGCAGGAATAGTTCCGGTGAACTGATTACGACCAAGATCCAAGTGATAGAGATTAACCGAAAAATTGGCTATAAAATCTGGCAATCCTCCTCCAAAATTATTATAAGAGAGAAGAAAAGATTCCATATTGGTAGAGTTTCTCAAAGACTCTAAATAAATAAGGTCTTGAGAGGAGTTGAATCCTAGACTATTGTCAGCCAAGGAAAACCATATAAGGTCAGGATGACTACCGATATTCGGAACCTTTCCCTCAAAGTTATTTGAATCAATTTCAAACGCTTGTAAATAAGAAGCATTAGGTAACGAGCTTGGAATAAGTCCAACAAATTCATTGCTAGAAAAGAGAAACTGTTTGAGATTCGGTAGAGTGAGGCCTATGTTGTCTGGTATTGTCCCATCAAATCGGTTTGCTGCAGTGGCAAGGAGCTCAAGAGTCGACATATTAAAAATCGAGGGATGAATATTACCAGACATATAATTTCCTTCAACTGCTAAAAATTTCAAACTCTTTAACCTGGCCATGTCCGCTGGAATATTTCCCACCAATTTATTTCTGGTAACTTGAAATTGAGTAAGCGATGAAATATTGGCAAGTGAAGGTGGAATTTGTCCTCCGATATTGTTTTGAGCAAGAGCAAGAAGCAAGAGCCTCGTCAAATCACCGAACTGCGAAGGAATTGTTCCTTCTATTTGATTATTTGCAAAGATAATTGTGTTGAGTTGTTGACATCTGCTTAAATTGCTCGGGATGGCGCCTGATAAGGAGTTGTTGCTGACGATGAGCTTTTGCAGTCGAAAGAGATTGCCAAACTCTTGAGGAATATGGCCATGGAAACTGTTGACTTTAATGTCGAAAACCCTGAGAAAACTAAGGTTACCGATAAATGGTGACACTGATCCGACCAAACTATTCCTTTGTATGATTAGAGACGTGACTCTCTGATGACGATGGCTACAGTTAATACCGTACCAGCTACAGAAAGGAATCGAATCGTTCCAGGAGTTTAAGACACCATGAGGATCACTTGTAATGCCTTGTTTGAATTTTAGAAGAGAAAGGCGATCTGTTTCGTTTCCTAAAGCATCAGCTTGCACCACAACAATAAACATCAGAAATGTAAACATTTTGTCAACCGCCATTTTGTTCAAACTGATGCTCTTTGGAGTTTCCCGTTTTCTAACTTTTAATAAAAAAAAATTTATATATAACTGAAACTAGGATATAGAATTATGAAAGTCTTTCCTCTAAGGTTGACTTTGTTATATTTTGATAAATCTGCTTACGTGTTAACAAGTGACTGGGAAGGTTTTGTCTGATGCTGCATAAGAATATTCCAATTGAATAAAATAATTATTGTCTGCTTATTCTTTTGGCGTGGATCCATAAAAGACAATTAATGGAGAATTTGTATCTCTAATAGATATCCTATTGTAATTTCTGGAGAATTTAATAGAAATACAGAAAAACAAATTAACTCTACAATATATATTCTGACCATTATTTCTAATTTGATGCATCAATCTCGAATTCCGAGAATTGTCCATTTATTTTATCAGACATCGAAATAGATGATTGACTGATCAAATATAATAATGTTTAATGCTAAATTAATGTTCAAAGCATGAATGATATAATTGGTTTGCCGCTAAATTTTATATAAGTTTTGTTGGAAGCAAAGAAACGAGTTTTTGTTTGAAGGAATTGAAAGGGACTGTGGAGCTGGTTTTTCTCGGGCTACTGGGCTGGTGGAGGCGTGTTCTAGGGCAGCATGTACTGCTATAGGTCAATTTGGTGGTTCGGGAATGGATTTTAGAGTTGTGAGTTTAGGGTGTCGTCTGGGGGTTTGATTAGGTGGTTGGGTGAAGCTGAATTCCGACGGGTCTGTTCGAGGTTGTGAGTTTAGGGTGTCGTCTGGGGGTTTGATTAGGGATTCGAATGGCAAATGATTGCTAGGATATGCCAGAATTATTGGCTCTTGTTCTATCACTCGCGCAGAGCTGGGGGAGTGTTTGATGGGTTGAATCTTGCTTGGGCGAATGGGTTTAAGCAAGTTGTTGTTGAAGTTGATAGTAAATTTGTCGTGGATTCGGTGAGTAAAGGAGATGTTGAAGTGAATTCTTACACAAGTCTTCTTCGAGAGATTAAGCAGTTATTAAGTCGGGATTGGAGGGTTAGCTTCAAGCATGTCTATCGTGAAGGTAATAAATGCGCTGATGGAATGGTGGCATATGGTGCTTCTCTTTTGATTGGAGGACACATTTCCCATGAACCTATTCTTGGTGTTTATGCTATTTTAAGGGAGGACCTCTCGGGGCCGCTTTCCCTAGGCTAGGCCTTGCCTAGTCGTTTTGTTTGTTCTCTCTTATGATCAAAAAATTCTTTATTGTTTGAATCCATGTGGCCCAGATGGAGTACTAAGTGGGAACGAGCAAGTACACCTGTTCATTGTCCGGGTAGGGTCCGAGAGGGGCTGGGCTTGAATTTTGTAGGAAAGCGTAAACCCCGAGCCCAAGCCTGCTAAAGCTCGAAGTTTCATGGGCTGAGTTTGGTTTTTATATAAATACTCAAGTATGGTCCGACGAATAATTATTTTTATATTATACTAATTTGAAAAATAGGTTTTATTTTTATTTCTTGAAATTTTAAACTTAAATACAATAATTCATACGACATACAAAAAAAATTTAAAGTAAAGAAATAAGTATATGTAATCTATTCTTATTTTAAAATTTGCGAATTGGGCTTACATTACATAGGAAGAAAAATCTTCATTCACCCCGGATGTGACCGAACCTGACATTTCTAGAGGTCACAACTTTTGTCTTAAACACTAGGCTTATACATAGTTATATGGAAAATTTTATTTTATTATATTTAATTTAATCAATCAAAATTTTAAAGAGAAAAATATTATGGGTTGTGGGCTAGGCTTGAGAATGATCTCGCAAGCCCAGACAAAACATCAAGTTTTAAAGTATGAGTTGAGCTAGTTTAGTGTTGATGTTTGGGAAATTGTGAGATTTGCCCATATATAAATTTCTAATTTAGTAAATACTCTTTCTTTAAACCTATTTATTCCATACCCTATTTAAGATATTAAATTTAAATTAATACCCTCAATTCAAATTAACTCACATACCTTTTTTTTTTGGAATCAGTTAGAGAAGTTTATTTTATTATACATTTAATTAGTCTCTTAACTTGGTTGAATACTTTTCTTTTTTTTTTTAATTCAATTTTCCATGATTTGATTTTTCCTAATTATCGTCAGTTTCATTTTTTCTTAAATTAATCATAATTCATTCTCCATCATTACCATCTCTAATGCTCTCTAAAATTCTCGTTCGTTTTCACTAATACTGGAATTGTCTTCATTCTCCATTGTTACCGTTTTCATTCTCTTCGTTCTGATTGTTTCGATCTTCAATTACCAGTTAATCTGCGAATTGAAAGGATTGTCAAACTTCATCTTCTTTATTGATTCGATTTCGTGTATGCAGATTATTTCACTCAATCGATTCGAATTTCTTTCCAAAATCTGATTGCCCTTGCCGAAATTAGATTCAGAGTCGAAGTCACTCTCTAATGATGATTCAGAGTTCTTGCCCCTATTGGAGAAGTACGATTCTATCTCTAAGCTTTTCTGCTATGGAGAGAATGTCACTGCTCTGATTAAGTTTGATCTATTGCAAGACGCGACTCCATATATGAAAAAATCACAAGAAATTATGATTCAGAAAAGTGAGAAGAAATCAGTGGTCAAGGAGAGTAATTTTGCAGATGAGGATGAAGGTATACGGATATGAACAAACAGTGGTGGTGATTGTCAAAAAGTATACGGATATGAACTAAAAGTATATGTTATTGTAGAATAAGTATACGATTATCTAGAATATTATACGAATAATATACATTATATGAGTACAGTAAAAACATACTTTTGTATAGAAAGAATATACGACAGATATCATTACAGTAAAAAATATAAATTTATCTAAGAAGATATATGCTTTTGTAGAAACGCATATGAACAAAAAGTATACGGATTTCAACTAAAAGTATATGTTATTATAGAATAAGTATATGATTGTGTAGAAAATTATGCGAATAACATATGCTTTTGAAGATATACGATTGTCTAAGAAGACATACATTTTTGAAAAAACAGTATATGCATATGAACAAAAAGTATACGGATTTCAATTAAAAATATATGTTATTCTAAAGTAAGTATACGATTGTCTAAAATATTATACGAATAAGTATAAAATATAAATTTATCTAAGAAGATATACGCTTTTCAAGAAACAGTATATGCATATGAACAAAAAATATACGGATTTCAACTAAAAGTATTTGTTATTGTAGAATAAGTATACGATTGTCCAGAAAATTATACGAATAACATATGGTTTTCAAGATATACGATTGTCAAAGAAGATATACGCTTTTGGAGAAACAGTATATGCATATGAACAAAAAGTATATGGATTTCAACTAAAAGTATATGTTATTGTAGAATAAGTATACGATTGGCTAGGGTTGCTTCCTTCCCACCACGTCCTTCCTTGTGTATCGGAGATATAAAGTGAGTGCACCGGAAAAGAACGGGAATTGGGTCGATCTAAAAACAAAGGAGAAGCAGAAGAGATAAGGAAGTTATAGATGTTAACGAGGAAGACGATGATGAAGATGAAGATGGTGATGATGATGATGACGATGAAGATGACGACGGGGCGGAAGACGATGGTGACGATGAGGATGAAGAGTCACTCGTACACTCCTCCGGTGAGCCACATGTTTATTCGGTTGATGACAACGACGAGGACGAAGTCGGTGAGGGTGACGATGACGAAGGAGTTGAAGACGGTGAGGGAGGAGGCGGTGACGATGATGAAGACGACGATATATAATTAGGAATGCGGTGAGGGAGGAGGCGGTGACGATGATGAAGACGACGATATATAATTAGGAATACGGTGAGGGAGGAGGAGGAGTCGTATAGTGTTTGGTTTTGTTTAGGAGTTTAATTTCTAATTAATAGGGATTTTAATTTGATTTGATTTTGTGTTGGGTATGAAGTAAATAAAAAGGGTATTTAGTGAATAAGAATGTTAATTAATGAATTGAAAAGTTTAAAAAGGGCATTTACTAAATAGGAATCTCCAATATTTAAAATCCTATTCTATAAGAGGTGCAGTTATAAAAATTACCCATGATGTTTTTATTCAAAAATCTGATGAAACTCATCATGAACCCGACCCAGCCCGCTCGATGAACAGGTCAAATGCAAAGAAATATATTTATTAAGGGGAAAGTGCCAAAATAATTAATTATATTATCTTTGAAACCAACACAAAAATTCAAATGTAAATATTATCCATGCTAAATGTGACGCATTTGGCCTAGATACGGTCAAAATATATCAAACACTCCTTTAATTTGATAACAAAAATTTGACAAAAATGTATTAGTTTGAGCCCTCAATACCATGTGTAAACTTTTGGTTGGAAAAAATTCAAACAAACCAAATTTTTACACGTGGCGTGGAGTGGGACAAAGTGGTTTACTTTTGCCAAGTTAGGTAAGTATTTAGTCCTTGTTAAGTTGGGGTGATATTCGGTTTTATTACCAAGTTAAGAAGGTAGTGATGAATTTCACCCAAGTATAATTTAAATCAGTATAGCACATTTAATATTGAATTTAATTTATGTGTTTCGTGTTTATGTATCACTATTTATACTCTTCAATTTGTAGGAGATCAGTATATTGTATTTTGAATCAGTTGAAGGATTCAACAAAAAAAATCTAGGACAAAGGGATTAGGGGATCAATATTTTATACAACTCAAACTTGATCATTTTTTGTATCAAGATGGGTCATGTGCTCCTGGTATTATCCAGATTCCACACTTGGAAAATGAATAGAGATAAATATAGGAAACAATGCAAGGTATTAAAGACGCCAGAGAAGAGGATAAGCTCGTAGTGCTAAAAGTAATGAAATCCATGAGTCGAAAATTGATGCTTAATTTGCAGAAATGGGTGACATTAGAGTTTAACATGATTCTATTCTATTCTTAGCGACATCTCAAACGTATTTGCAGCTATGGGAACCATCTTCTTCATCACTAACAATGTACTATCACCGGTTCTTAATACTAGTCATTTTAGACTTTTCATCAAAATAAATAAAACATTAATGAACTACTAAAATAATTAATTTATACATTTTACTTTACAATAAAATTTGAGCGAAAACCCATTTTTACTCCCTGTGCTATAATTAGCTAATCCTTTATGATCCTATGATATACCCGTTACCTTTATAGTCTCTGTGCTTTTATTTCCGTTACCCTTATGGTCCTTTTTTTAATGGATATGAAATTCCCATGCCACGTTGGATCCACGTGGCAAATTAATAGATGAC